>JAGDQP010013758.1:0-46966 GCA_022664845.1 Lepisma saccharinum
TCCCACGAACTTCAGTTTCCTCTTATGTATTGTCCGCTCATCCCACGCTTTTCGTATGTCTGCTCAGACCACATAATCGACCTTAGAACATAGATGTCAGTTCGGTATAGAAATGAAAAAGTAAATACATTACTAATGTCATTTTCTGTAATATTGGTAAACCCGTTGTTATCTTTTCTTTCATTCCAGGTCTGTCAATGTATACAAGTGCCATGATAATGCTATTGTCTTAGGAGCAGTGACTTCCATTGTAATGGTGGAAGGCTGCAAAAATACCACTGTTATTACAGCCTGTAGACAAATCTTTGTCACGTAAGCGTTTCTTTTTTTTTTTTTTTTTCCGTTTCCTTAAATAATAGAATATGATAGATTTTTATTGAGTAGTTGAAGTTCGTTTGTATAGCTATGGACAAAGGTTTTTGACCCATATCTTGAGAGAATATTTCCCAAATTTGCAGAGATGTTCCTCCTGTGTGTAACATCTATGAACGGAAAATAAAATTAGGATTCCCATGAGGTTACAGAATTATCATCTCCGGAATAAAACGAGGAAACGATACAACTTGGTGAGGTTTTTGGACTTCCAACATTTTGCCAACGAGAAGTTTTTTTTAAAAAAAAAACAGCCTTCTTTGGCTAAATAAATATCAGGAGAGTATTTTCCGCAAAAGTACATCATGTTATTTTGCATATCTCTCAAAGTCAACAAATTTATACGATATTACAAAATATTTATTTTTACAATAAGAAAAGTTAGTTGTAGACAGGCGTCAAAACTTTTGACCATGCCTGTGCATCATTCTGCCATTTAACCTTAGTGATAAATAATTTTAGAGATAACTCTTATCATACATCGAAATACAAAATGCGTGAACACAAAACGGAATAAAAAAGAAATGATAAAAAAGATTAAAAATAAATTAAACTCGTACGTACTATACATCGAAATATAAAATACATGAACACAAAACGAATTGATAAAAATAGATTAAACTGGTATTATACATCGAAATACATGAACACAAAACGAATTGATAAAATAAGACTAAAATTAGATTAAACTCGTACTATACATCGAAATACAAAATACTTGAACACAAAACGAATTTATAAAAGAAGATTAAAAATAGATTAAACTTATATTATACATCGAAATACAAAATACATGAACATAAAACGAATTGATAAAAAAAAGATTAAAGATAGATTAAACTCGTGCTATACATGAACACAAAACGAATTGATAAAATAAGATTAAAAATAGATTAAACTCGTACTATACATCGAAATACATGAACACAAAACGAATTGATAAAAAAAGATTGAAAATAGATTAAACTCGTACTATACATCGAAATACAAAATACATGAACACAAAACGAATTGATAAAAATAAGATTAAAAATAGATTAAACTCGTATTATACATCGAAAGACAAAATACATGAACATAAAACGAATTGATAAAAAAAAAGATTAAAATAGATTAAACTCGTATTATACATCGAAAGACAAAATACATGAACATAAAACGAATTGATAAAAAAAAGATTAAAATAGATTAAACTCGTACTATACATCGAAATACAAAATACATGAACACAAAACGAATTGATAAAAATAGATTAAACTGGTATTATACATCGAAATACAAAATACATGAACACAAAACGAATTGATAAAAAAAGATTAAAAATAGATTAAACTCGTACTATACATCGAAATACAAAATACATGAACACAAAACGAATTGATAAAAATAAGATTAAAAATAGATTAAACTGGTATTATACATCGAAATACAAAATACATGAACACAAAACGAATTGATAAAAATAAGATTAAAAATAGATTAAACTCGTATTATACATCGAAAGACAAAATACATGAACATAAAACGAATTGATAAAAAAATGATTGAAAATAGATTAAACTCGTACTATACATCGAAATATAAAATCAATAAGTACAAAACGAAATGAAAACAGCTCCCATGGTCTAGGGGTTACGATCGGTGGTATCCGGTCAACACTGAGGAGACGATGCGTGTTCAAAGTTTTCCATGTTCTTTCTCTGTCTCATGACCGTTCCGTTCCTCATTCATTCTCCTGTAGCAATAGCAAAAGAATTAGATGTGATGGCTTGTAGCCTTAAGTCCATAAAATTTATAAGTTCAAAAGGGGAGGGGTGGGGAATAGAAGGAATTCAAAGTAGCTTAACTGTTATCGTAAATCCAAGTACAAAAATGTACAAGTAAGCCACAAAGCAAAATAACACAAGATATTAAAAATAGACTTAATTTTTTTTTCAGTAAATGCTCGAACTGTCAATTTTATTTGCTGACACCAAGAAATCCAGTATTGTTGGGACGCTACAATAACAATCTCACATTGGCTCCATACAATACGGTGTATCCATTGTTAGAGGAACATCTCTCCTATAGTGGTTTGTCAACTAAGATAAATCTGTGGGATAAGCCTTTATTTGCAGGTACGAAGCATTATATTTTTATATTACTCTTTTGTTGATAACTATTTTTTATGACGTCTTCATTTCTATAGGATTGTGGAAACAAGTTGAGAGATGCATAGAGAAAAGTGGTCGTTGGACTAACCGAGGCCTTCCGTTCGTCGCGTTATTGTTTTACCAGTAATCTGTTCGCGTCATCATCGATCTGTTGATATGGTGTATTCCTCAGGTAATGCAATGAACTTATCTCTGGTTTCAATTCCGAGTCAGATCAAACTGTTCCAGTTGTCAGTATTGCCAACATATTTTAATAGCAACCGTATACATTTAACTCCGCGTCGGCATATTGACTGGAACAACTGTATGTAATAGTTATCAAATTTAAGAAAAGCTATCGCCATCAAAAAAACGTGCAAATTACCTTTCGGTTTATTTGTCAGCTGTAGAAATTTTCTTTGTAAAAAGCATTTTGTATTCTGCGCTGATTAAGTTGTTCCAGTCAATATGCCTGCCTCAGCTGAATCAGACAATGCCATGTTTTGCTAACAGCGGATCAGGATTTTGCACTGTTCAGAATAGAAATTGGAAGTTCGTTTTTCAGATTGTAATTATAACAACTTAGATCGTAACTTTTACTTCTCATGCAAAAGAAAATCTTCATCTACTACGAATAAGAAACATTTTTGTCTAAAACTATACATGTAGACTAGGCTGGGTCTTTTTTTGAGATATTGGGGTTCAAATAGTCATTAAAAGTTGTGCATTGGTACCAAATAAAACCATGCCAAATATGGCTGTCCTAAACTAATACAAAGCAACGATCTCCAACAAAAGATGGCAGCACTACCTCAGTATATGTTTAACGTATTTTCACTGTTACACGAAATTTTCTTGCTGCTTCTACAAGTTCAAGCCTAAAGAGTTCAAACTTTCAGGGAAGAAAGTTCATAACCAATTCAAGAGCATGATCGATGCCGATTTTTAATTTTCTTTTTTGTTCATTGTTGAAAGAGCTTCATTGTTATAGATTTTGATATTCACAACAACAATGAAGCGATTTCAACAATGAAGAAAACCGAAAATAAAAAATCGGTTTGGCCGTTTCAAACTAAAAGTTTTCTCGGACTCCGGGACCCGACTAGATATTTTTTGATCCGGCTGTGCTTCGGCAAATAAACAGAACATAACATTCTACAACTTCTGCAAGCTATTCAAACTCGAATTTCTTAATAATAAAATAAAATAAAAAATCGCCCGTTTTCAAAATTAACATTTTGCCCGGGTAAAAATATTTTTTGATCCGGCTGTGTTTCGGGTGAATAAACATATCATAGCATTCTATAATTTTTGCACGGTACTCAAACTCAACTTTCTGACATTTTTTTTTTTTTCGGGGGGCCCAAAACTGCTTTTTTTTTAAAAAAAAAAAATTGAGTGTGAGTAGCGTGTAAAAGTTGTAGAATGTTATGTTATGTTTGCTGAAACACAGCCGGATCAAAAAATATCTAGCCGCAGCCGGAGAAAATTTTAGATTGACGGCCAAAACCGGTCATATTTGACATGCCTTCATTTCGTATCAATGCACGACTTTTCATAACTACTCGAATCCCAAAATGTCGAAACTGGTATATTTTTATTCCTTGTTTCGCAAAAAACAATTAGGCCCTTTAGAAGTCCAGGGACCCGGTTAAATATAGTTTAAGAACGGCTATATTTGGCATGCCTTTATATGGTACCAATGCACAACTTTTGGTGACTACTCGAACCCCAATATCAGAAAAATAAAAAAAATAAAAATGGCCAACCCTAATGTGGACAATGCAGTGAGCGTGCAGCTGAGTTCCGTCTCTGAACGAAACGGTAATCCACGTGAGGAGCTGATACAGCAAACATATATTAGGGTAATGGCGGGAAGACCTATCGCTTAAACTACGCATAATATGATCAACTATTGAAAATTGTCAAGTGATATGGGAACGGATTTTTATGACATTTTTCCCCGTACATCTTATGCAATTCACGCAAATATGTATATCCGGGATACAAACTGCTGAGTTAAAGTTTTGGTCATTTTTTTTATATTTTTTTAAAAGGAATTTTCTAAATCTTGAATATAGGAATCAAATATTTCTTTGCTTTGTTTCAAACCCAATATTACCGAGTGTGTTTTTGTAGCTACTCTTTACCGTTGTTCGCTATCTTGAAAATGCCCGCAACTGAAACCAAGTAATGCTGCTATTTTTTACGAAATATTGGTAGTAAGTTTGGGGAAGAAGTTTTAAGTGTGGTATGGAAAGTGCTGGCAAAAATTATATAAAGTGCAACTACTTCTTACTCAGTGCAACTACTTCTTACTCAGAGCATAGGAATAAATGCGGCGTACATCCTCCGAATTTGTTAAAAGAGTTGTGTGACGTAATATTGTCTGTGAGTATTGTACATTGTCGTCATTCAACAATACAGAGGAGAGGTCTTATTTATGGTAGGATTTTTATGACGTTAATAAAAATGTTTATTGTGTATAATCTTATTTTTCAGATTTTATTTGAGCTTTTTAAGGTCATTTTCTCAAATTTTTAGGGGCATTTTTTAAGCTATTTCTAGGTCATCCAAATCCGCGTTCTCGACATATTCCTGGAGAAGTCTACAGTCTATATTTCATAAAAGTACTCAGTTAAACTTTCTACACTTTGTTTGGTTCCAATTCCTCTGTGTTTGTTGGTAATCATGAGGTTTTAGTGTTACTGAATATGCTCAAGTTGGTTAATATAATTTTCGACAAATTTCCAAAGACTTCAGGTCTTAATTGCCTGTGCGCGGCTGAGAGGTGAGCGCGCTTGCTTTTTGTGCGCGTGGTCACGGGTTCAATTCCCGTCGGGATCTCTTCAGCGGACTGATTCGGAGCCCACCTCACTAAAAACTGTAGGTCTCATCCTTAAAAGCCCACCAGCTCGTTCAAGGCGTTAATAACAATTCAGTCAAACCAGGTCTTAATGATAAATACGTGGTATTTAAGGTTTGTGTACTGCAATGATCTCTAATGATAGATGGCACCACTGCTTTCGTTTTCTTTTTTTTTCCGTTGCGCATACTTGTAATTCTGCTTGTACAAATTCAAACCGAGAGAGTTCAAACTTTCGGAGAAGAAAGTTATGATTCATTTCAAAGTTTAAGTCGGAGCTAATCTATGATTCTGTCTTCGTCATTGTTGAAAGATCTTCATTGTTATAGGTTTGTGTATTCTCTATAACCATCAAGTGATTTATAATCTTAATAAAAATAAATACTCATAAATTGAACCCTGAATTTCTTAGATAGCAACAAGAGAGAAAGTAAGTTTAAAGGAATGTCGAAACATGCGTTGTGTGGGAGCTAGAGGCATCCAAACAGGGGCGTGTCTTCGGGGCTATCTAGGCTACCGCAGCAGCCTAAGCTTGTGAACAACTATAATAATCATCAATATTATGTGTAACCTCCGTACCCTCTTTGTAAATCTTACTTCGGCTAGTGGTAGTCCAATCTGTGAATCCAGAATACGCCACTGCATCCAAATATGTGAGGCATCGTCACAAATGAGATAATATCTTGACAAACAATACGTAATGCACTTAGCATATCTTAATCCAAGTTGTAACGAAGGGTTTCGTATTTTAGCAAACTTTCCTTTGTGACTTTATTAAAGTTAACTGATGCTTTTGTTTCCTTACAGGTGATAATGAAGATACTGATAGGAGTAAAGTGTACAGCATTTTACCACCATCTCAATTCCATATGTTCGTTATCCCATTTGAGATAGAAGGCCAGACTCAAAAATCACCTTATAAGCTTCCGTGGGAATACCGAAAGGTATTACTGTTGTTTTTGTTTGTAGGAATTGTAGTCAGAAGTATCTTTTTTTTTAAAAGTACATCACTAACAAGTAACACTCAGAGCTAGAAACCATGTATAAATTATATGTAGATAGATAGGTAAGGTAAACTTATGATAAAAAGGAAGGAATTGACTTACAGCTTATTTGTTCCGTATTACAACGCATGCATACACAAGTCACTTCTATATTTCGAGCCCACTGTAGGCTCATAATCATGTTTAGAGGTAAAACGACGTGCACATACAGAATAAACACAAGGTTGAAGAGACAATGGCGACACGCAGCGGACGACGCATCAAGCTTGGAGAACAATTGACTTCTGTATAGCGCGTAGATTTCAGGAGCTTGGAACAATTAACAATTGTACAGCTGAAGCATTCCTTTTGCTCATCTCAGGGATTTAGTATCTTCGAGGTCCTTTGAGTGAAGTCAAGTGATTTACCATGTACCATGTATAATACACGATTCCGAGAGTAGTGCCCCAAGTTCCACCTAGTTAAGGTGTCGGGCGTGCTAGCATACTCTTAAAAGATGGGAGGCTGTGAGGAAAAGAGAGAATGAAAGACTGGGAGGAAAAAGAATACCTAATTTATTTAGGTTCATGGAGTATCGGCTCCCCAAGAACTGCAAATAGCAGAACCATCAAATTAATATAACATTATGATTTAATTCAATCCACCTTGACAAAACCAAGCATAAGCTTTTACATACATTCGTAGTATAACTAGTAATGACAGGCTAATCAAGAATGTTAATAAGACAAAAACAAATAAACAGAATCACAAAGAACGTTAGTAACAAAAGAAATATAAAATAAGAATTGTTATCCAAAAGAAACGAAATGATTTTCTTCATAAATACAAAAGTTGTCCACTTCACACTTTAGCGTATTTTGGTACTGCCATCTGTTGAGCACAAATTCAAACTTCTATGTAAATATAGTAATATGTTATATATATGTATATTGATGAATATTTAAATCATTTCCGTGGCTTGAACTAATTAATTAACATATAAACATTTAAATAACGATAATTCATATATATATATATATATATAGGAAGCTGCCACACAGCGTGTAAGTTCGGGATGGGATCGTGGAAGAAAATGCAGAAGAAACTGGAGGTTTACAGCTATTGAAGGTTAAGGTCAGTTTATATTTTTCGCCCTCCCATAGACGGCGTGTTGAGGTGCTGGTCGTAAGAGGCAAAACGTGTATTATGGCAACCAGGGAAGATAGATCAAAATTGCGTGTTGTGGGACTCGTTATGTAAGGAGACTGGGGCATCCGGTTTGTTGATGGTGCAAAAGTGACGATGGTTGTTAATACGAAGGTTCAGAACTCCACCTGTTTCCCCCACATAAAAGGCATTACAGAATTTTCAGGTTAGGATGTATATTACATTAGAGATGTGACATGTACCCTTGATATTTAGGGTGTGCCGGCCACTAGCAGTATTGATAGTAACTGTGGGAGAAGTGGTGATGAAAATGGAGCAGGTCCTACATCTGTGTCCCTTGCATATATGGACGCCGGTTTGGGGGTGGTGGCAAGGAGGGATTCGTACGGATCAAGATGTTTCTTAGATAAGTGGGATGGTGAAAAACTAATCTAGGTTTGGTGAGAAATACTGATCTTGTGTCTGGGTCAGATTGGAGAATGTGGAAATGAGAGTGTAGGATTTGTTTGACCTTAGTTTAGGATGGAACTGGGTGATTAGAGCCGGTGGGTTGAGATTAGTGCTGGAGGTTTGAGTGAGTTTAATTTGTGAAGATGCACGGCGAATCTGTTTGGTTACAAGGTTAGATGGGTAGCCTCGGTTGACTAGAGAGCCTCCTGGAGGCGTTGGTTTAAGTTTCAGTATCAGAGGTGGTGGAATTCAGGCGTTGTCCTCTGTTGGCAAGGGAGAAAGGAATCGCTTTCTTGGTGTGGTAAGGATGGGAACTTGAGTAGTGTAAATACTGCATATGGTTGGTGGGTTTTATGTGAACGGAAGTGGTCAGAGTGTTGTTTTCTAAGGTGATGTCCACGTCAAGGAATGTGACTCTTTTGTCGGAAATGGACCAGGTGAACTGGACAACACGGAATTGGTTCAACCGTTCTAGGAATGTCTTAAGTCTCGTTTCACCATGAGTCCTTAACATCAGGATATCAACCAAGAACCTTGTCCAGAGTAGTGAAGTCAAAGGCTGAGTTTGCAGGAAATCATGTTCAACCTTGCCCATAAACAGATTAGCATAAGAAGGTGCCATTCTCGTACCCATGGCTGTCCGTCGGATCTGAAAGTAGTGTTGTCAAAGGTGATGTTGTTATATGTGAGAACTAGGTTGACCAGGTTAAGAAGGAAAGCCGTGGTGGGGGTATGTGTTTTGGGTCTCTGGTTAAGGAAGAATTTAAAAGCTGATAAGCCATGGGCATGAGGAATGTTGGTATATAAGGAAATAACATCAATTGTACAAAGCAGTATGCCAGAAGGAAGAAGCGGTAATAATTTACGAATTATTTCTTAGAAGTGGTAGGTGTCGCGTATGTAGACAGGCAGCGCTTGAACATGTGGTTGAAGGAAGGAGTCAACGAGAGCGGAAATGCGTTCAGTAAGGGAATTATAGCTGGCTACAATGGGTCTTCCTGGGTCACCTGGTTTATGGATCTTCAGTAATAGGTAAAAGGTCGGGTACGTGGACTGTCCAGGGTCAGGTACTTGATGGACATTTTCGAAGTCCATGAACGGTAATGAAATCGAAATTTTCTGTTGGTGGGTGTAGGTTAGGTTTGTGGCGGTAGGCTTGTAGGTGCTGGGATCGGATAGTTGGTGGTAAAGCCTCCTGGAGATAGTCAGCTTTGTCTAAGACTACTGTAGTGGACCCCTTGTCCGTTGGGAGGACCATTATATCATGGTTCTCGCGTAACGCTGCAAGAGCTTAGCGTAGGTTATGGGTTAGGTTAGGTTGGTTCGTCATCTGATGTGAGAACTCACTATTGGTGCTGGCAATGTAACGTTCGAGGGAATGGTTGCTGGGAAGTGGAGGCGGGTCCATGTTTAAGGGAGGGCGGAAGCGTTCAAGGCTAGTATGGAGTTTATCGGAAGCTGTGTCTGGAATAGGTGGATTTTTGGCCGAAAAATAGAGCTATGTTAGTCCACAGGCAAAGGAAAGGATATCTTTTAACAACAGGAAGTGGTTGCACAGCTTGGAGGGAAAAAAGGTCAGTCCTTTAGTGAGAATGTCAGATTCAAATTGAATAAGGTTGTGACTGGATAGGTTTACGACGGAGGTAGCAGTTGAATTTCCTGGGCGGTTTGGTATTTCTGAGGACTGGGTCGTGAGTGCAGATTGTTTATTATTACCGGGTGGTTGAGTTATGGGAGTAGGTAATGGTGGTTCTGCTAGTAAGGGAACTTGGTGCCTTTTGTGTGGATGAGGGAGAGGCAGGGCACATCCGGTTTGAAATGCACGGCGACACAGAAGAGATAATTTATTCAGGTGTTTCTGGTTCCTGGAGGAGTGTAGATAACGGGCCTCGGTCCAACTGGTGCAAATTTTACTATGCCAATCATGGGAGATCAACAAGAGGATTTTTGTGAGAGACTGGATGCTGGTCAACAGGTTACATGCATGCTGCAAATGTAGGGAATACATGTTAAAGGTTACTTCAACAGCAGAAGATCTGTAAAGCGGTATGCGAAAGGGACGGTGTACTGGTGTTATGACAGAGAGCGGGATTTTAGGCGTTAACCCTGTAGGAGTAAGGCCTAAATTCAAGCATGAACGCAAAAAAATAACATGTGCAACTAATTTGGTATCGTTAAAGATACAAAAACGTAGACGAAAGAAAAGGATTGATGCGGGATTACACGGAGTCATTTCCAACACAAGGATAATATCACTAGCACAAAGGAAATCCGCAAGGGCAATTTACGGTAAATTTTATGATAAAATGGAAGGAATTTACTTACAGCTTATTTGTTCGGTATTAGAACACACACAAACACAAATATACACAGGTCACTTCTATATTTCGAACCAACTGTAGGCTTATCACGTATAGAGGAGAAAACGAAATGCACGTACAGAATAAATACAAGGTTGAAGAGACAGTGGCGACATGCAGCGGACGACGCATCAAGCTTGGGGAACAATGGACAACTGTACAGTGTTTAAGTTTGGGATGGGATCGTGGAACGAAATGTGTTGAAAATGCAGAAGAAACGGGAGGTTTATAGTTATTGAAGGTTAAGGTCAGGTTTTATTTTCGCGCTCAAACCATGAATAAAAGCACCCTCCCATAGATGGCATGTTGAGGGGAGGTCGTAGGGAGCAAATCGTGGCAGGTCGTAGGGAGCAAATCGTGTATTATGGCAACCAGGAAAGATAGATCAGAATTGGTGTTGGGAGTCTCAGTGTGTAAGGAGACTGGGGAATCCGGTTTGTTGGTAGGTAGTAACGATGGTTGTTAATACGAATGTGGAGAGCACCACCTGTTTCCCCTACATAAAGACATTCCCATCCTTACCACACCAAGAAAGCAATTTCTTTCTCCCTTGTCCTCAGAGAAGAGCGCCTGAATTCCACCACCTCTGCTACTGAAACTTACAACCAACGCCTCTAGGAGGCCCTAGTACAACCGAAGCTAGCCATCTAACCTTGTAAGCAAACAGATTCTGCATGCATCCTCACACACTCAAACCTCCAACCCACCGCCTCTAATCACCCAATTCCATGCTAAACTAACCAAGGTCAAACAAATCCTACACTCTCATTTCCACATTCTCCAAATCTGACCCAGATACAAGATCAGTTCCCCACCAAACCTTGATTAGTTTTTCACTAACCCACTAATCTTAGAAACATCTTAGTCCGTACGAATCCCTCCTCGCCACCACCCCAAAATGGCGTTGAGGTAAACAGGTGGTCCTTTGAATCTCCATGTCAATAATCACCGCAACTTTTCCCTCGCCAACAGATCCGATTCGCAATTGTTGTTGTTTATTGTCACATCTGGAAATAAAAATCAGTCTGATTATTCTTCTGGTAGATCCCCAAACATCTTTAAACATATTAGATTACTAAATGGAATTTCCTCGTAGAATAACCTTCCAAATCTATTATAAAAATTGCTTACAATTTTCAGTTATTTTTATTAAGAAGCATTTAAATATATATATTTTTTTTTAACTCATTAATTGTTTTTGTTCCAGTACTGCTGTAAAATGTGCATTGTATTTTGAGAAATCTTTAGACATCCATATTTTTTATGTAATTCATATTACTTAATGACTTCGCTTATAATATTGTACATGTGTAACTAATGTTTCTCCGTAGTCCCCCCTACATGAACAGCAAAGCTAGTATATGGAGAAGTTAATTATATATTTAATAATGTTAATATTTAAATACTTTTCCTTTAATTATTTGTAATTTAGTATTGCTTCTCAACATATTTCCGGCAACAGTCAAGTGTGTTGTAAATATTTTATATCATATTGAAATGTAGTAATATTACTGTGTGCTCATGTAAAACATATTACGTAGGTAGTTCGATCTAATTAGATTACCGTGGTATTTTAAGTCATATCTGTTTTGCGTAATGCATACATTTCTAATCAAATATTGACTTCCCGTCAGGGCATCTTTATTATCTTGTGTAGCCACAGGACGCCATCGAATTTCTGTCTCTCATTTGGATAGTAATAGCAATCTTTCGTCAGGTAGATTATGACAAAGAATTCATGAACCCAGATATATAGCAAACCACCTCCTGAAATACTCTGACATTTTTATTATTGAAACATCTGTTGACAAACTAGAAAATCTGATAATAATATCGAGGACTTCTGATCGGCAATGGGTAGGTACACGGATTTTAAACCTCACTACCGACCATGATCACTAAGGTTTTCCAGGGGTTTCCTCAGTTTCACCAGGCGAATGCCAGGATGGTACCTTCAGTAAGGCCCTGGCCGATACCGAACCCATCCAGGCCTAACTCAAAGATGCCAAAAAACATAAATAAATTCAAAATTCAGAAAACGTACGAACAAATATAATTTCAATTTTGAATTTGAACTTATGGCCTTTTTGCATCTTTGGCTCAGGCCAGGATGAGTTAAGTAGAGAATGGGGAAGGTATCAGCCAGGGCGTTAATTAATGTAACATTCTGTCATTCGCCTGGTGAGACAGAGAAACCCTGGAAAACCTCATCAAGATGTTCGAACCCGCGTACCTACCCATTGCCGATCCGAAGTCCTCGACGTTACCAAGTGAACCACGAGAGTTGGGTATGAAAAATGTAAGGGTATCACCACAAACAAAAAATAAATACAGGTTTTTTTTTTTTTCTATCTTTTAAAGGCGCTGGCTAAAGAACAGAAGGGATTGACGCAATGGAAGACAGTCGTGGAAAGTCATCACTTCAACCCTAACCAAATGGGAATTCTGAATGAAATGATGGCGCAACGTTTTCAGGTAAGAAGGAGGTTGGATGTAATTCTTGAAAGACAAATTAAAGGAAAACCTAGGAAGAAACTGATAAGGTCATTAACAATGACACTAGTTTCTGACCATTAAAGTCATCAATTCACAATCGTCATGCACAGAGCTGTTAAAACAAGTCAGGTAACTTACTAGAAGTCTGTCCGCTTTCGAATTATTTTTGCGGTTAATCGTTCAATGGTTTCGAACCTCATCATTTGGAGCTAACTTTAGGAATTTTTAATTGTGTTTATGGCCTTTAGGCATCTAAGGCTCGGGCCCGCGTATGGGAGGGGAAAGGTGTCGGCCAGGGCCTAAGTGGAAGGCACCATCCCGGCATTTGCGTGCTGTACCAGGGAAAACCCTGGAAAAAACCTCAGTCAGGATGGTATGCCGCTGGGGCTACGTTTAAAAGTAAAATTGAATAGGGCCAGGATACTATTCAAACATTGGTCCATCGTAGAAGAATTTAAGCTGATGCTGCCCATTGCCTTTTTCTCTCATCCTCTCATTAAACCATCATTAATGTCTGATGAGGACTCTCTGTTGAACTATAAATTTGGTTTGTAGCATCTTTTTTTTAGAGCTGTAAAGGGTGCTGATCAGCTGCTCAACGAGTCTGCCTTTGAGCAAGCTAGACGGATTTTTTTTTTTTTTTATTATTACGCTGTCGAGCTTATTGATCAGCTTCCTCGACGAACAAGCTGGTCAGTGTAAAGGCGCTATTACACTGTCGAGCTTACTTGTCGAGGAAGCTGATCAACAAGATCGATAGTGTAATAGCTCCTTAAGCGTGTATCTTGTTTTTCAGGGGATTCTAGCGTTGACTTTTTATCATTCCAGTGTTATTTCTTTGCTTTGCTTGTCGTTAAGCTGGTGTTAACAATTGTCCTTTACTTCGGTAATAGATTTTCATCTCAAGATCGTATCACTGAATTTTCATAAGTGTCTGCGAAGAGCAAGAATCACTAACGTCACAGTACAATACGCATGCGTAGCTAGGGTTACTAACTGGAAATTGTCAAATCCAGGACAAAACTCGGAAAAAAGCAGGGCTTAGAAAAATGAGAACTTCTCTGTTACCTCACAGAAAGCTGTAAATAATCGTCCATACTTTATTTTAGCTAAAGCACAACAATTATTGAGTGTGATGAACCTCACCTTGCACATTTGGGAAAGGTAACGCTTTGTATGTTAGTAAGATGGACATGAATCTTCTGTTAAGACTACCCTTCAACAAAAGCGATCCAGAGAAATGTATTAAATCTTTGTTTAGAAACGAACTTCATGCTACGAAAGAAAAGGACTAGATAGACGCTTCAGGGAACCAATCCAAACTTGCCTCAATTTCCTTCCATTAAGGGACCTTCGTACCTACGGTGCAAGTATGTGTGTGAATTTTCATATTTTTAAAACTACTGGACAAATGACACACACGAATAAAATTTTGGAAACCTGTCCCAATAATAGATGTGAATGTGTATGAATCAAATGAACTATGTGAGATGTTAACATTGTTTATTTTAGCTGAGAAATTTTAATTCCCGTAGCTGCGTAGATGTATGACGTCACCATTTACGAGAATTCTAATTTCTCAGCTAAAATAAACAATGTCAACGTCTCAGATAGTTCATTTGATATATATTCACATGTATTATTGAGGCCGCTTTCCAAAGTTTTATTGTTGCGTGTCATTTGACCAGTATCTTTAAAAATATGAAAACTCTCTCTCACACACACACACACACACGCTGCGTATGTATTAATACGAAAGCCCCTTAAAAACAGTTGATCACGCACGAGTGTAATAGCCATTAGATATGAAATCGTAACTTTAACTTTTCTGATTTTTCAGTGTTATACATAAGTGTAGGTCTGTTGAGTTTGGACATTTATATAGGGAAAGAAAAAGTGTCTTTAGTTCTCTTGATTCATCTTCCAAAACCTCGTAGCCTTTGCACGTCAATTATACAGGGCGTCCCAAAAATAATGGTGTAAACTTTGAGAGGTGATTAGTCACAAGCAAACCAAGAAAACAAAAGTTTCTTTTGAAGAAATTCCGAAATGTGATTCGTTGCGGATCACAGACGCTCAAAGTTATGACGGCATCGTCATAAATGATGTCATATCTCGACAAATAGTGACGTAGTACTACTTCGAGTGTGATTTGCTAAGCCGACACTGGTTACGCTATTACTTGTTGAGATATGACATTCTTTTGTGTGACAATACCGCTGTAACTTTGAGGGCCTGTAGCTCCGAAACTAATCATATTTCGGAATTTGTTCAAAGGAACTTTTTTTCTTGGTTTAATGTAAATATATCGCCTCCCGAAGTTTGTGCCATTATTTCAGGGATACCCTGTACATGGCCAATATTTTCATAACCTGTTTTCAGAATTTAAGGCTGTTGTTCATCTTTCATTTATCTGAATTTACTATATCATCTTTTAGTTTATCGAGAAAGAATTACGGATAAAGCTTGTATTATTTATTTCGTATTTAAGTAATTTTGTGTATGTACTTCATACATATAACAGTCTAAGCCTCGCTCTCTGTCTAAATATAGCCACATTTTCCGCAGCTTTTAATTCAATATTAATTTATCTAATTTATCTTTCTGCACCCTGTAGTTCCGAAACGCGGTGGAATTTCCACCGCGGTGACTTGAGCCTTTTTTCGGTATTTCTTGGTGTATTATTATCCCTCAAAGTTTATCGGTGCATTACGTTACCACCAGGCAAGTACCCACAAGTTGATTTCGAAAGGGTGGGGGGTCCGATGTCTGTCTGGGTGTGAAATTTACGTAAAATGCCTATAATTTTACCCAAAATGATATTAATTTCACAAAAAATTGAATTTGGGGGGCGGTCAAGATCTCCCTTTGCATACGTCCCTGCTTACCACCATGTATAAGCTGTTTGTAATGGGTATTACATATGAGTTCGGGGCGTTTTTCAGTAGAAACGCTTTATTTATATTTAATTATTATTAATCAAATGTTTCATAGTGTTTCAAATAG
The DNA here is from genome assembly GCA_022664845.1 of Lepisma saccharinum. Lineage (NCBI taxonomy): Eukaryota > Metazoa > Arthropoda > Insecta > Zygentoma > Lepismatidae > Lepisma > Lepisma saccharinum. The sequence goes on from JAGDQP010013758.1 coordinate 15,833, forward strand.
AAACAACAAGCAATTATTGTGGTTTCTGCAACGTTTTTCGTTATATTATTTTCATGTTATTATTGTAAAATTACTCAATAGATGGCAGCAGAGTTACGAAGCGGGAAAATCAATAGCTGACTTTCAATTTAAAACTTTAACTTACTGTTCTTTTTTTAGTTTTGAAGTATTTATAATGTTGAAGAAATACTGTTTTATTAAGTATTGCGAGGAAAGAAACTTTATGTAATTATTTATCTACTTATGGTCAACGATACAATGTATTTTAAGTATTAATATTGTAGACTAGGCAAGACGAGCTCTCATCAAGGAAAGTAAGGGAATTTGTGATTTATAAATAAAATCTTTTTCACTTGAATTATACCTTCTTTTTTTTTCTTACGACGACGATCGTATAAAACCCACTGAAGTGAAACACTTGAGGTACCAAGTATCGTCCCGCTTGTGTGCAGTACACAAGTCCTCACCCGACGGGTCGCTTCTTCCAAGTAATACCCTGGTAGTGTATATGTTGTAGATTTCCAAAGGTAGGTTATTATATGCAGGTAGTTTTTTCATTTGCTGTGCGCAGTCTTGATTGAATAAATAGTGTAAAAGCTGCAGTTTTTTTTAAATATATATATATATATATATATATATATATATATACAGGGGTTTGACAAAAAAATTAAAACGTTTGAAAAAGTGTGAAAATCATACCTAGTATGGTGTGGGGCCTCCTTTTGCGTCCAAAACAGCTTGGATCCGACGTGGAATGGATCCACGATACAGCTCCTGAATCGTGGTGTGTGGAATGTTGTACCATTCATCCTCCAAAACATGCTCCAGTTCCTTAAGGGATGATGGTGGAGGGTAATGAGACCGAACACGCCTTTCTAACACAGACCACAATGGCTCAATGATATTCAGATCTGGTGATTGTGGGACCCAGGGGAGGTGTGATAGCTCCTGGTCATGCTCCTCAAACCATGATTGCACCGTTTTTGCAGCGTGACAGGGTGCCAAATCATCTTGGTAGACGCCATCACCATCCGGGAACAATGTGTGGGCCATGGGTAGAACCTGGTCCCCCAAAATGGCCTCATACGCCTTAGCATTCATCATTCCATGCAGGGCTATGATGGGACCTGCAGAAAACCACGATATCACTGCCCATACTGTAACAGAACCACTCCCATGCTTTACAGTTGGGCGCAGACAGTCTGGATCATAGGCCTGCGACGGTGTTCTCCATATGTAAACACGACCGGTTGTTGGAAACAAGGTGTAGGTCGATTCATCGGAATACATTACGTGTTTCCACTGATCAAGCGTCCACTCCTTGTGGTCCTTGCACCACTGGATACGCTGCTTCGCATTTACTGCTGTGACCAGAGGTTTGGCGATCGCGGCCCTGCCATGAATTTTCATTTTATGAAGTTCCCGTCGCACTGTTTTTGATGAAACCGGGTTCTGTAGGCCGGAATTGAGTTCAGACGTAATTTTCATTGCAGTGGTCTGCTTTTTAGCTGCTACAATCCGTTTTAATGCCCTCCTGTCCCTATCGGACAGGATTGTCTTTCGACCACTGTTGTGCTTTGCAGACGTTGTTTGATCATGCATTGTGTATGCCCTCGTGACATTGGACACAGTGCCTGTCGATACCCTCACAATGGTCGCCACTGTTGTCACTGAAGCTCCAACCAGACGGGCACCAACGATCATGCCTCTTTGGAAGTCTGTCAGGGCGCCCATTTTACCGCACCACTTGCACACCACGACACTCACAGGTGAATTGGGTACTGCTGACGGAAGAGGAAGGTCCACATGACACATTGAAAACAAAACACGATCGGCAACCGCAACACGTGGTGTACAGTGGCTGGCCACACTTACATGTCCTGTATGACGTGTTTTTAGATTTTTTTGTCCAACCCCTGTATATATATATATATATATAAGATGTACAAACAGGCTTTATCGAGCGTTATTTGACGAATGTCTTTGTCTAAAAGTATGCATATTGGAGCAACTAATCTGTGAGTTTCATCGCCGGATTCAGCCGCATATGTTCAGGGTTCACTTCAGAAGACCTCTATCCAGACACTTATCCACAACGAGCAGAACTTGGTTTGGGAGGGATCCACGGGCTTCCGGGGGGTTCAAGATACTCTGACTCACCTGTCACAGTTAGAAAGAGATGGGAGCAGACGTACATTTCTATCCTTTCCGCCAACCATGAACCCGGCCTCAACTGCCTGTAACTCCCTGCAACGCAGTGTCGTCTTCTTCTTCTCCCTTTCTCTTCTGTTCTAGTTGCACTTTGTTCTCCCTTTCATCTTTATTATTATTATTTCTTCTCCCTCCCCTCTGATCCTGTACCCTCTCATTCCTTCAGGAAGCCCCTTACCTGCTCCTAGTAACCTTCGCACTTTCTTCTCCATTTGGTGTTTTCTCCGTCCCATCTAGTCATTTTCTCGCCTCCATAACCTGTCCACACTGTCACCTTCCATCTGTTTACAATATGGCGTTTCCTTAACACCTGTCTGCTCTGCCTTTTTTTCTTTCCTACCAGTTGAAAACGCTTTTGCGAAACGTATTGTGTTTGTGATGTTATTGTACACCTGTCTCAAGAATTTATTATGTATTTCTTTTCTCTTTTTTTTTTCTACCTGTTTCACCATTTTATTTCTTAATTTACGCCTAAAAGTATACTAATTCTGCGTAAAATTCTGACGCGCCTAAATACGTCTCAACCTCTATCAAGCATGGTCCTTAAATACAAAATATTAATGGAAACTAATTCTCTTCTTTATTTTGTTTCACCCTAACCCTTTTAGTGTGTCAAATAAAGTAATCTGTACGATAACAAAAACTGCTCTTTTTCTCAGTTCGTCTTCAACATCTGATTTACTTCACTTCTACATGTATTTATTTATTATTATTATTATGTTAATAATGCTTACAAGAAATTCCTCTTAGCAACCAACTTAGACAATTATTAGTTAGTGACGTTATTACATTATTTACGCACGTAAACGACTAATTTCATTTAATGTTTTTTTATATATATTATTTTTCTTCATTTTCAAATTGAAACATTTTTTTGGGAATACTATTTTCTGCCAAAAGTTTTTCTTATTTGAATCCTACCTATCCATTTTGATGATAAGAAGAAGAAAAGGGTCTGATTAGGATATTTCAGTGTTTAATGATGGATAAAAAAAATCAGATTTCAAACCATGTCACTCAAATGTCATTGAACACGTCTTAATTTGAAAAATGCTTAATGGTTTCGAATTAATAATTGTGTCATTAAATTCGTAGGTCCGATTTCACATGCAATATAAGCAATTTGAATCATTTGGAGTTGTTTTTTTTTATTATTATTTTATTTCACAAAAACAGGTTTTTTCCACCACTGTGCGGCGTTAAAAAAAAGAAGCAAGTTGTACTATATTTCGCTCGATCCAAGCGAGTTTTTTCATGTGTACACAGGAGGTTTCAATGAATAAAACACTGTACATTAACATTACCATCGGTAAGAGTCAAAGCAGAGTTAAAGGTCAACGTATTCAGCGTAATATTAAGTTGAAGACTTCTTCTTTCCTTTCATAGCAAATGGCTGCTGTTAAAGTGATTATACTCGAACTACGCAATAGTTTTCCACATAATTACATTATTCCTTTCTGCTCATTTTTATTTTTACATTCTATAATCCAGGGTGTTTCTCCCGCTAAAGACCCCAAAATTATTGTATATAATAAAAAAATATGTTATTGAGATAATGGCTTGAAAATATATGTACACTTAACCTTCAACGATGTACTCGTAAAAACAGGATCTGCTTATAATCGATTGCCGAAAATGGTCTTCCTCATGAAACCACATTTGAATGCAGTTCTCCAAAATCTGGAATATTTCTCAAGGTGTCGGGGGGCCGCGGTGGCTCAATTGGTAGAGCGCTCACCTCTGGTGCTAGGGGTCGTCGGATCGATCCCTGCTCATGTTATGTGGGCTTTGTGGTGGCCAAACACCGTGTGCTTGGGTTTTCTCGGAGTTTTCCCACTTTCTTCATTCCACCAAAGCATCCCATCATCATTCATCCGGCCTGAGCCAAAGTTACCTAAACGACTTAAAGCTAAATTCAGTTCAGATTCAAAATGTCGGCATTAACGGCTTGAATCTCTTGGCATATAACCTCTTTCAGTTATTCGATTGTGCGCGGTTTATTTTTGTACAATTTACCCTTTAATAGGTTCCAAAGAAAGAAGTCGATAAGGGTTAGATCGGGAGGCCAGTTTTATATATACATAGATAGAATTCTGTTTCCAAAAAGTAACTTTCAGTTGCTCCCCACATAGCAGAGTACGTCCCTGGGACGTCCCATTTAGATCCCATTACCGTCAGAATGGTCCTGCTCCCATAGCGATGTCCTAAGGACGTCCGTGGGATAACTCTGTGGGCAATACAAACAGTTCATCCCGTATGGAGGTCCCCTGGATGTCCCCAGGAAAGCCGTGCGGGATTACCTACCTGGAATTTCTATAAATTAAATCGGCCTTACTATTATTATTATTTAATTAATTATAACTATACGTCCCATGGGTGTAAACGGGACTTAAACAGATCCGTCAGATATCCCTGGGACGTCATTTTGCTATGTGGGTCGCATGGTGGCCTTCGAAATGTGATACTTTGCATCGTCTTGTTCGTAATATCTATTAGTGAGTTCACCATCCCTTAACTGATTGGTGTATTCTTTGAATATTTACAGGTAACTGTTCAAAAAAGTATGATTCGTCTGAGACACACGCCACACTACTCTCTTTGATTTTCTGTGGATGGAAAGATCACCAAGTTCACTTCGAAATGCCGTTCGATATGCTTTAAATGAACCAGTTTGCCAGTATTTACAAACGAGGAACTCATGCTGTTCGACTGTGTCCATTTTTTACTCACGCGACATTCGAATCAGAACTGCCGAAATGCTGCGACGCGGAACTAAGGCAAATGAAAGTCGCTAGACACATCCTTTATATTGCGGGAGCTTCATGCTGTTTTACAATGTTGACAGTGTGTGTATAAAGGTTTTCACGCCATTATCTCAATAACAAAATTTTTCAGAGACAATAGTTTGGGCCCTCTAGCGAGAAAATCAACTTGTGTATGCTTCATATAAATCTGTTGGACAGTTGAAGTCATGAATTTCATTCAGAAAGACATGGAAAAGTCATGAATTTTGCTTCTGTAAATTCGATAGACACCTTGGGCAACATAATATGATGTTTCATGTACTTCTTCCTTTTTTAGTTCCCTTGATAGCAAAGCTGTAGCTAAGGGAACCTTCTATTCCCGCTTATGGTGTCCGTCTGTGGCCAGAAATTAAATCCCAGGAACTACAAGGTGTAGTCAGATGCTTGAGGTGTCGATCGAAATGTCGTAGCGAGACTAGTTCAGATCCTATGGAATCGTCCTGATTGGTGCAGTGATTCAGTGTTGCCAGCCCATTTTCTAAAAAAAACAATTGTTCAAATGGTTTCCATTCAGTAATACCTAGCTGCGCCAAACTTGGCTTAAACATTATTCGACACAATACAAAAACACTGAGAGGGCCTACGTTGCCAAGCAACGTACTTGCCAGTGTTACAAGCCTATTTTTATATAAAATTTTCTTTGTTTTTCAAATTGTTTCTATTATTTTCATTACGGCAGCACCAAATTTGGGATAAACTGATTTGACTCAATAGCAACATACTACTTGTGTTCCCGCTCCCCAGGAACCCCGTTGGCAGTGTTGGCAGCTCATGTCAAAATATATATCATGACTATAATGTGTAGAAACATGCATGAGGTGTCGTTCGAAATGTCCTAGCTAGACTAGCTCAGAGCCGGCGAAACACTGTTGATTGCTGTAGTAGTTCAGTACTAGTTGCTAGCACATTCTTTAATTAATAATAACCAGTTATTCAAATTGCTTCCATTCAGTTAGACCTAGCTGCGTCAAACTTGGCATAAACATTACTCGACACAAGTACTGTGGATTTTTCCGAACCTAAGCAATGCAGTTGTCAGTGTTGCCAGTCTGTTTATTAAAAATGAATGCTTCTTTGCGATTGTTAGTAGAATCGCATCTCTAACTTGTTTAATTTTTTTAGGAAAGATGGCAGCACTATCGCCATATATGTCTAATGTATTTTTATCGTTGTACGAAATTTCAACGCTGCTGCTACAAATTCAAGCCTAGAAAGTTCATAACTAATTCAAGAGTTCTATCAATATCGATTTTTAATTTCGTTTTTTTTTTTCATTGTTGAAATCGCTTGATTGTTGTTGTGAATATCAAAACCTATAACAATGAAGCTCTTTCAACAATGAACAAAAAAGAAAATACAAAAATCGACACGGATAGAAGTTTTGAATTGGCTATGAACTTTCTTTCCCTGAAAGTTTGAACTCTCTCGGCTTGAATTTGTAGAAGTAGCATTGGAATTTCGTACAACGATAACAAGTGCTGCCATCTTTTGTTGGAGATCTTTGCTTTACATGAACCTTAATCACATGACTTAAGTTTTTGCTACTTGTTTTAGTGTTAGCAGTAATTTATATGAAGATTTGTTTATTTCAGACGTGGCTGTCAGAACAAGGGAAGGATGTTCACTTTAGACAGATGTTATGCCTTGAGAAGACCTTAGCCGAGAACAAGAAACGAGGTAATGACAAAACGTCTACGAAAGATTTAGTTGTTGAGTTCGAGCAAGAGGAAGTGACCAAACGCGTACATGATCGGGTGTTGAATGTTCTAACAGATTCTACGGAGAATGAAACGATTGCAGATGGAACTCCTTCGGCTGTGCCTATCAAAAGCAAAACAACGCTCTAAAGTTGAAATATGTTGTATATTAGCACGAAGGGAGAATAATATAATCTTTTGACTTATCTAGTTCTGGACTAGAAACGAAGTTTCGTAACTTTTAGTACAAAATCATTGTATTTAAAATTTTGGTAAATTTAAAGCTTGAATAACTTGCTTCGCACTTTTTTTTTTTTAAGAAGCAAACACTTGCAAGGGCAATACATTGTTACTGTGGCTGTGATTATTGTAGAAGTTTATTTTTTTTATAATTGTTGTGAAATATTTGTAAAGTTTATATTTTGTTAAGCAAATTAAATAACACTGTAATTTAAATTGGTAATTCTTGGTAGACTGTGATTATATTTGTGACCTGGTCAACGAAAAAGAAAAAGAACGTTTTTGAAAATGATTAGGAAATATTGTTTTTTTTTGGGGGGGCGCTGAGTTCAAAAATGACCGCCATTTTGTCCCTAACCGTTATGGATCATTGTAACTACAGAGTCAAAAGTCACATTACAGCCTTGTAGTTCACAAACTGTCAAGAAAATAAAGCATCGTATTACACAAATGTGGAATGGTGGGACAGAGCTACAATTTTGCGGATGATGATTACCGTGGCCACCATCTTAAAATCCGTCATATTGGATTGGGTCTTTTTTTTTTGTCAAATGGTAAGTGGGTCGTGTCAAATTTGACCTACTTCTTACGGGATCGGAGTTATTTCCCCTGAAATGGACCCCTAGTACAGCCTTGTTTCTCACAAAGCGATAAGAAACTTGAAGTATCGTAGTACATAAATATGGAATGGTGGGGCGGAGCTCTATTTTGGGATCCCGGATCAACGTGCCGCCATGTTGGTGTTAGGTCATTTAAATAAAAAAAAGTGGGTCGTGTGACATATCAAACAATACGAAAATGTTCCCAGAAAGCCATTTTTCATGTGTTAGATTTGACTTAAGTGTTAAAGTGTTGGAGCTAAGGCCCTGATGGATATATGAATATTTAGCACGTTTGCAAGTAAAGTGTCACAAAACTAAAAAAAAAAAGTCTAATTTTACAGGAGGAGGAAAGGAAGTGATATCTTACTTAAGGAGCTATATACAAAATCCGTCTAACACTTAAGCCATCTACCGGCCACCGATGTAGATAGACTTGTAACATTTTTGTCAAAGAAGAAGAATGGTTCTCTAATGGTTTTGGGTAAAAAACAAAACACAAACGAAAATTGAATAATTTTCAGTACCGTAACGATAATTCCGACACCGTAACAAGTGAGTCAAATGTAATACCGAGTGTGACTTTCTAGAAACATTTTATTCAAAGAAGACCAGAAGGTTCATTTTCAGACAATATTCGACTTCAGCCACTGATTGTATACAGAATATTTCGTAGCGATAATACATTTCATTGTGCTGCCGACTGGCGGTGATTCTTTGAACTACACATTATTTTAAAAAATTTCTCTTTGTCAGTTTGAAATATTCATACGTTTTTAGTGTGATCTGTTACATATCTTTTAATGGGCAATAAAACAGACTACAGTTTGAAATATTAATTCCGCATCGAAGTGATGATTTTTGACCACAATTCAATTTAATAAATTTTCTTGCTGATAGGTGGCAACACTGAAAGGTTAGGACTTACTGGATTGGTTACCATAGAGTTCTTTCTTGGCGGTAGCAGGAAATACTCTTGCCGAACGTCATGAATGTTACAAAAGAATTTTCAGAAAATTCATTTCGAAATAGGCTGGCAACACTGACAAATGAGATGTATGGGGTGGATGAAACACAGAACAGACGTCTTTCGATATTGGGAAATAAACTGGTACCAGATTGGGTGCGAATAATTTGAGGGGGTGCAGAGAATCATAAGAATGGTCAAGAATAACATTTATCTAGAAAATATACAAAACAAGAAGAAAATATTATAATAGGATGGCAACACTGACAATCGGGATACGCGGAGAGGTCGGGGGACAACAAATATACCTTTCAAAGTTCTTGTAGTAATATTTATATCAAGTTACCTACACATACGCTAAGAAAATAAGACATTCTCTAGAAAATAATGTTATACATACTGTTGTAAATAGGTTGGCAACACTGACAATCGGATGTGTCAGGAGCGTAACAAACTAGATAATTCGCATACTGTGGTGACAGGGAGTATTTGTACAACGTTTGGTTTCGATTCTAAGACTTTCATCTTTTATGAATCAATGCCAAAATTTGGGGATGGGTTAAAGGTAAAAAAAAAGCTATCCCCTGTGCGATACGCAACGGCGCATGGGGGATGTGGAGGTAGCGCTCCACAATTTGTTGACCTACGGTACGAAGTGAGGTGGGGTGGTCAGTCCCACGCTCGACTGGCATTACCTTCCCAAGGTGTCCAGGAATACCAAGGACACGCCAGTACTCAATTTGATAGAAGGCTGAGTGCACCTCAAAGCGCCAGGGATGGGAACACTGTGAGAAAAGTCTCCAGTGTCCTGGCCGGGATTTGAACCCGGGACGCCCGATTCGCGCTACCGTCTGAGCTACGGCGACTCATCGTACTCAGTAGATTGGTAAAGGTAAAAGGCAATGACTATGTATTTTAAAGGAAGCAAAGGAGACGTCACAGAAATATTTGTGGAATTCGATTAACAGTAGAAAAGAGTGTCGAATACGAGTTTCTCAGTCGATCTTCCCGTGAGTTGTTTAAGGCCTATTCATTGGTTCAATTAGTCTTTTATTTTTCGCTTCTTACGCATCTTTGAATTTGTTTAGTAAATATTTAGAATAGTAACTTTTTAGATTTAGTTTGTTAGAATGAACAATTGCCAGCAGACTTCTGGGACGTCGATATTTGTTAGATATGAAATTATCTGCCTTTGTTGACCAGTCCCTTATCACATTCAATTTAGTTATAAGTTTTAGGGAAGATATTAAATATGTTTATTCATAGAAGCCCCAGAGTCGAGATGGTACTTAAATAACTTCTACGCCCTTATTCTTAGCTCTGCCACGACTATGGAGGTGGCAAGCTCGATTAATTTTAGCAACAATTTAGAAGAAAACGAGCGCAATAACACTGGTATTGTTTGATGTCATACGACCCACTTGCCATTTGAAAAGAAAAAAAAAATGACCAGTGTCCAATATGGTGGATTTCAAGATGGCGGCCACGTTGTAGCGCTTTCTCACTGTTCTACATCTGTGTACTACAATACTTCAGTTCCTTGACGGTTTGCGAACTACAAAGCTGTACTGCGACAGTATAGTGTTTATATTCCTACTATACATGCATTCAATTTGCGACAACATGGTACATGATTCGACTTCTTACATGTCATTTTCAACTTCAGCACACCGAAGTACCGTCAGGAGACCTGAATTTTGAATTTTATTTATAGCCTTTAGGCATCTAAGGGTAAAGACATGTCAAAGATGCGTCGAGGTTTAAGTCGCGGACGCTGCCTCGATGATGGCACAAACGCATGGATTCAGCGCATGCCGGAGATATACGCTACATCGCAACCTAGAGGTCGACCGCGATGGTGAATTACTGGCCGCGATGAGTTTGCTTTTACTTTAATGTTGAGTGGAAGCATCGCTGTGACTCGTGTTCTCATTGGTTCTCCCAAGGTCACGAAGCGCTGCACGGAATACAATCTTCATTTGTTCGGAATTTCGTCTGCAGATGATTGTGTGTGTGTTTATGCTCGAGAGGTTTTGCTGCCTCTCGAATTTGATGATGCTGTTTCAGTTCCGGGAATAAACGATGATATTCACCCATATCTTGTCTCCTCTTATTAATAGGATGAGCACTGTAACGCCTGTTCTGAATACTTGACAGTAACCACCATTTTGTAATTGTAGACAGAATCATTATCTTCACTGTCACTGCCGTACATGGTTTAGCTACACTTGAATTTACAAAATCAACTGAACATCGAAACACGCACGGAATAATTTCGCACGCGTCACAGCAGTGTTTCTCCTCAAACTAAGAACTTACAGCGAAAACGTAACCTCTTCGGTATGTGCGCCCTTCATCACGACCTGGACATCGAGGTAGTGACCGCGAGGCATCTTCGGCATGTCGTTACCCTTAGGTTCAGGCCAGGATAGCGAAGGAGAAAGGATGCTAAGTGGAAGGTGCCATTTGCCTGCCTGAAATTAAGAGGATTTTTTTTTTCATTGTTGTTCACTGTCATAATAATAATGGAACATAAAAAGGGAAATTAAGGAGGTCCCAAAATACCCCCCTTGTGAATGCAACTTATCTACAGGGTGGCGCAAAAGTTTCTATGCATTGGGCGACGTACGGATTTCACACTGAAAACTACAGTATACATTCCATATGAGGACTATTAACTTCAATAGGCTTGGTCACCATGTCTTACCAGCATATACAAGAGTAAGAAGTTCAAAACCGTATATTCTGTTAGCAGAATTGGTTACTTTTCGGTATTATATAAATTCAGAAAACAGCCATTTTCTGTGGATCCGAGTGAACGATCTCAAATATGGTAGGTTTTCCAAAGCTTCTTTCAGTAGACCATCCCCTGTAAGTGGTTCTCCATAGAAAATTTAACTGGGGTTGAGTTGTGTGACAGGGAGGGTCACTCAACCGAATTACGTTGTCCAATCCGGAAATGTGGAAACTGGTGATTCGGCCACTGACGCGCCGTTTAAGCTTATCCTAGGCATGGAGAGTTTTGCACCACACTGTATATTGCAAATTGTCCTACCGCATGCTTTTAGTATACTAGAAAACATTCAGATATAGGATGGTGCTTACTTTTTATTATAGATTAAGATGATGAAAGAAAACACAAGGCTCCTTCACGGGACGGGCGCAAGCCATAGTGCTGTTACCGCCCATACAATTAATTTTATCTTAACAAGGCTGCTTCTGTGTTGTTGTTTTTTTATGTTTATAAAACACTTGATTGGAAAGACTCTGCTACCAACTATCTTGACTTTCATTTTCCTAAGTTTACCTAATTTATTCTGAGTTCCTGAATTTATTCTTCACGTAGCGTGTTCAAGTAAGGTAGGTGTGTGCGCGCGCGAGAGAGAGAGAAAGAGGGAAACCTCCCACCTAATACAAATAATTCATTTGTACTTAACAGTTTACAATATGTGATAGATCAAACTTCAGACAAATTTGCAGCAAACTTTGATGTGCTAGGTTTGTAATTCCAAATTTTCTGCAACATTTGAAGAAACTTTATGCGGTAAGTTTATCACTGTATAGGAAACGTGGCGATATGTACATTTTTAGTACCGTAACGATAACTCGGACACCGTAACAAGTGGGTCAAATGTAATACCGAGTGTGACTTTCTAGAAACATTTTATTCAAAGAAGACCAGAAGGTTCATTTTCAGACAAATCTTTATTTTCTCTGTTTAGTAGTTCATTTCCGTATTTAAGTTCATTCATACTCAGTATATTAACCCTTTCGCTGTTAAAATTCGACTTTAGTCCACAACGTCTATTTTTGTTTATACTTCGCTGCAATATTCGACTTCAGCCACTGATTGTATACAGAATATTTCGTAGCGATAATACATTTCATTGTGCTGCCGACTGGCGGTGATTCTTTGAACTACACATTATTTTAAAAATTTTATCTTTGTCAATTTGAAATATTCATATGTTTTTAGTGTGATCTGTTATATCTGGTGTAGTAAAAAGTAATCCATTATTTTTGCATGACATTGAAGGCTTGACTTACCATAGTTAGAATGATCCGATTTAGGTCACATATGCGCCGTTTTGTTCGATAACGTGTTGCCATTTGGAAGGTAATATCATGATGCCTCTCTCATAGAAGCCCTTGTCCCTATTGGCAAAAAATTGAGACAGTCGATGTTCACAAGCCTCTCTTGACGCGAATTTTTCACCAGCAAACGTGTTCGCCATGGACAGGAACAGATGGTAATCACTCGGTGCCAGGTCCGGACTATAAGGTGGATGCATAAGAACCTCCCAACCAAGCTCCCGGAGCTTCTGGCGAGTCACTATCGATGTGTGTGGCCTGGCGTTGTCCTGATGGAACACAATGCCTCTCCTATTGGCCAAAGCTGGCCGCTTCTGGGCGATTGCTGCCTTCAGACGGTCCAATTGTTGACAGTATAGTTCCGAGTTAAGGGTTTGGCCGTAGGGGAGCAGCTCATAGTAGATAATTCCCTGCCAATCCCACCAAACACACAGCAAAACCTTCCTGGCCGTCAATCCTGGCTTGGGCACCGTTTGCGCCGGCGCACCGCGCTTCGACCACGACCGTTTTCGCGTGACGTTGTCGTAAGTGATCCACTTTTCATCACCAGTCACCAACCGCTTCAGAAATGGGTCGCTTTTGTTGCGATTCAGCAGCGATTCGCAGATGGAAATTCGGTCCATGAGGTTTTTTTGCGTTAACTCGTGTGGCACCCATACATCAAGCTTCTTTGTGTATCCAGCCTTATGCAAATGGTTCCACACGGTTTTTTGTGCAATGTTTAGCTCTTGGGCAATCGAAACAGTGCTTACATGACGGTCGGACGCGACAATGTCCATGATTTTATCGACATTTTCGACACTTGGCCTTCCAGTGCGTGGTACATCTTTGACGTCAAAATTACCGGAACGGAATCGACGAAACCAAAATTGCGCGTGATTGGCTGTTACAGTATCAGGACCATAAACACTATTCACATTTGCAGCCGCCTGGCTTGCGTTTTCGCCTTTATCGAAGAAAAACTAAAATATAGCGTATTTTCTCTTTGCTAGTGTCCATTTTGACGCGCGCTCACACAACACTGAGTCAACTCATCACAAGTATCTGAACAGTGTTTGTAGTACGCAATCTCATCGTTTGAACGCCATCTCGTTGAACCCGATCGGACTTATACAACGCGAGATACAGATCACTGAAGCCATCTATTGGCAAAATAATGGATTACTTTTTACTACACCAGATACTATGATTATGAGTTCCATGGAGTTGATTACGAATAAGTGACACGGACGTAATTTTAACTTTCTATTCAGCAATAAGTCAACTGTAGAAGCATCTTCTTTCTAGTTCCACTGAAACAAGACTAAGATGGTTGCGTCCTGTGTAACATGCAAAATTATTATACAGTGTTGCCAGCTTCACACTTTTATTACAACTTTTTTGTTAATCCATCAAAGTGATAAAAAGAGCGGGTTTCAGTAAATGTAATTCTCATATTAATAGGTTTCGAACTAAATTGTTGAAAATTAACTGAAAACATGTATCAAACATAAAAATAAAGGTTAGTTTCAATCCATGGAGTTGGCGTTAATCGTATTTGAGACGTAACATAAATATTATTAAAATATGGAAGTCGATAGAAACTGGCCCAGTTATAAGAAGTGTTTTAAATAAACAATGCAGTTTTACAAAATGCCCCATTTCTGGAGAACGACCCATAATGAAGTGAGCTTAAACGAGCTGGACTAACCGATGTTACGTGTGAGAAAAAAACATCTGCTGTTCAACCCGTCAGTGCAGATACACGAACTGCTTCCTACTGCATATACTCTCTACGCAATCATTATTGTATCTTTCATTTGGGGTATATTAGCTGCACGGAAATGTAACTTACGTAAGACAGTGTAGAACAGTCTCAATGTGTTTGACGTCACGGCAGGGGTGTGCTCCAAATAATTTAACAAAGGGCTCGCAAGTTCCTTCAGAAGTCACTAAACGCACGAAAGAAAATAACCAAATACACACGCGCGTAAGGATAAATACAGCAAACATATTATACGTGATAATTTTACTTCATACCGCTTGAACAGTGGCGTATCGCCCTTATATTCAGTATTGGAAACAATGTGAAGAATAAACTTTGAACGGTTACAGAACATGCTTAACTTGCAAAAGTACGTTGCTTTTAGCACTTCGTACTTCCCGAGCATTCCAGCACACCCTGCGTCACGATAGGTACTTGTGTAGCTCGTTTTTCTCTACTTGCACTAGCGTCAGCAGCAATATCTTTTCTCACATGTACGCTGAAAGGCGTGAGCCGACCTCGGTAGCCATGTTGGTTCGAATCCCGCCTGGGGCATGAATGTTTGTGGATTTTTAACTGCATTGCACTTATATCATCGTGAATGGCTGAAGTTCATAGTTACTAAAATGGCCCATAAAGTTTACAAAAGTTTTACGTACGCTGAAAACTCATTGTCTACCCTCACTGACAATTTGCACTAGGTTACTTGCATCTGCACTGACCGGTCGAACAGTAGAGGTGTTGCCCATGCGCAGAAACCCTTTTTTCTCCTCAGCTCAGCGAGTATAAAGTTAAATTTGAAGAAGAAAACCTCTCCGTTTGATTGAAAGCTTCACCTGGTTGTACGGCTGTAGACTAACATCCCATCCATTGACACCGTTCTACGCTTCTTTAAATTTAAATGCAGCTAGGGTTACCAACCGTCCGGCATTTTAACCTTTTTAGAAATGTCAGGCCGATATTTGTCTTTTTCTTGAAAAGGTCCAGATTTTAAAAATAAAATGAGCAAGACATTACTACACCTAAATGTTTGTGTTATTTACGGTAAACTTTATGGTCACGAGCGACAAGTTGTCGTTATTTTTTAACTACTAGGTTGCGTGGTTGGTAGTACTGTCGATATATTGCACTCAGCTATTTTTGTCTCCGCTCGCGAAATGGGAAAAGTACAAGAAATTGGTAAAGAACTAGCGCATCAGCACTTGTTTTTCTTAAACTTTTACCACTAGATAAAATGGTACATAACGGACGTGATTCTGCTAAGAAAAAATGTTCATTGTGTCTGGCATTTTTTCAAGAAGTTTGACTTTTTTTTTTTCTCGAAGTTTTGTCCTGCACTTGACAATTTGCAGTTGGTAACCCTAAATGCAGCTAGTATGTCGCGAGTGAATACAAAGAAAGAATATTTTTATTTCAGTCATATAAAAATGACTAATTAAAAAAAAGGACTATTGTTTCTAACAAAGTTACTTTTATTACTGCTTTGTTAGCAAGACAAATAATACTGCGAAGGAAAATTGTTCTTGAAACAATAAATACTAGGATTTGTATAACATCTTGACTCTACTGTCTGACTTTTAACCATAGTGATTAAAAATCTTGACAAAAGATCCTTGAAAACTCGTTTTCTGTAAGTTTATTCGCCAAATGTTTCAAAGTAGTGTTGGTTTCTCGAATACTTAGATTTTTTTATTGCTTCTTAGTGCATTCTGGTTCAACGTGTAGTTGTATTTCACCCTTATCCACCATTAGGCGTATTGACGCTTTTATTAACCTTTTGGCAAAAGATTTGATACCCAGCGAAAGTAGCACATTCCATACATCCAAATTTCTGCGTTGCTTGTATCTGCATGTGCATTTAAAATTAAATTGAGATGTCTCGTCGTAGGAAATATTTGCTCAGGTTTTCCTTTGGTTGTTCGTAATGGCTTTTCGAGTATTTGTGCTGTTAGCGACAGTTCTGTTTGTTTATGCTTTATGCGTTGCTTTCCTTCGAAGTTTCGACGTACTCCGGCACTGTCTTTGGCACTCCGACACTGCTTTTGATGTCCTCCGGCACTGTCTTTGGCACTCCGACACTGCTTTCGACGTCCTCCGGGACTGTCTTTGGCACTCCGACACTGCCTTCGACGTCCTCCGACACTTTCATCCACATCTACATCATCATCGACCTATATCTTCTTCATCATTGCTCCATCCTCATTACTTGACAAATCATTAGTGTCCCTTCCATGAATCTTCATCTCCTCTTCCTTGTTGCTTGTTATCGTCGTGAAATGTTTTGATGATTCCTTGCCTTGGTCTCTTCGAAAGGCAGTTCCTTGATTTGGCGTGATGATTAGGTTCGGAAGATGACCTTTTTCTCACCAGTTATTACTGGCACGCTAAGGCGAGTCCTCTGAAAGCCCATTTGAACCTGGGTTTCTACAATTTGTTCTGTTATTTTACAAGCCTGTCTGTGTGATGGTAATGGTGCTTGTAATGTGCAACCATATTCAACTAATGTCAGAGTTTGCACAATTAAAGTGATATGTTCACAATTTCATACCTGCATATGTCTTAAGGATTACGAAGGGAGTTTAACTCCTCTTGTGATGCATAGTTTTTAGTTTCTGTGACAATAGCAACAGTCAACTATAACTTCCATAGTATCGTTTTATTTTCAATCAATGCTTTGTTGGTTAATTGTTGGCATTATTGCAGACTTTCATTGTATCAAATCTTAGAGAATTAGAACTTTTTGTCAATCAGAGGAAACTTTTATTATTTATTTGTTATAAGTCAGAGTTACGTGATTATATTTTAATAGTGAAATTAAGTTGAATTTAGTCTTCCTGAATACGCCTGCAAAAACATTTATTTTTGTTTTTCTGAAAAGTAAATTCTTCGGGTGTCACTTTAGCTTTGACATTTTCAAAATGGCAAATTTTGTGTTATTGTTACGTGTATAAATTTGCATACATTTCTGTATGTAACTTTCTGAACGTGAAACTAGACTTTGGGATTACATTTAAAACTTGTAAACATTTAGAATTAGCTCTGGAACTGTCACCCTACTTTGTGAGAAAACTCGTGCGCACAAACTAACTTCGGTATGAAGGTATTCTGTATTGAAACATTTGAAATTTTATTTAAAAAAAAAAATGCTTAATCGTTTGTGCTGGCTTGTGCAGCAAGAATTTTCGTTTGTGCTCAAAAGCACAGCAAAATAATTTTAAAAAAATAATGTGGCGATTCTGGCTTGACGTCAAGTGAAAATCGTCACATATATTTCAGTTCGTACCCAATAACAGACGGAATCTATTATGCTTCGCTTGTGCTGTGCCGTCACAATTATGGCTTTTGTCTTAGTGTTCTCTAACATAGATCAAATTTCAAGTGTGATGATGTTCTCTCCAAGTAGCCATATTTTAAAATTTTCTTTTCTACAAGCAGCTTCTCTAATTGGGATTGCTACGCTATAATTTCTTGCTTCGAGAGGAAAAGAGAACAGAAATCTCACCAAAATAATTTCACATAAACATGGTTAGCATTAATGAGTTTGATCAGAAAGGTAATGAATTCTAATGAGAAACTGGCAAGTTTCTACCTCTTTTGTAGCAAAATCGCAGAGACTAGAGGCATGATTGCTACCTGATGGTATATAGTATCTGCATGTAACACTTTAACGAGAATCCTAGACAAGTACTAAATACTTCCTTATGAAACTTCTACCTATCTTACCGGAATGGCTGTAACACATCTCTGATCATTTACAAACCAAAGGCACGACATGAGTATTTAGAAACTTAGCGCATCTTTCCTCCCTCCAAAGCTCACCCATTAAGAGCCAGGGACATAGGCTTATTGGAACAGCGGAAAATTAACAGAATCTAAGAAAACGGCTAAGAGAAATGGGGTAAACATTCAAAGCTAGAGGAAAACTACAAAAAAGTAGTTGAATGAACTATCAAGTGACTATTTTCGCAAGATGTAAATCAAAATCGTTTGAAAAGGATAGGGGAATACAGAATAATCCTCCCAGTACTTATCCTTTGTGAGAAATTTAAACAAATTAATATATAGAACATGGACAGAGAATATGGGTTAAATGATTCATTGTGAAAGATGCCAGAAGAAGGCCTGATGATAGAGTGTAAGAGACCGAGAAACCTAAGACAATTGTTAGCAAAGTTATCCTTTACAAGGGTCACCAAAAGAAAAGCCCAACTGAAAACTATCATTAATCGAAACCGAATCACACTAAAGACAAGAAAAAAACGGTAGGAAACAGTATAGATTACCTTACAGAGAAACAAACCTCATAACCTACTAGGTCCAAAATCACCACACGAAATTCAGAAGACAGAAAAAAACATTTATCAGGTGCGTAAATATGAAACCGGATTTTATGTACAGAAAAGACACAGTGATTGGATGACAATGCTAAGAACTATTTTATTCGAAGTATTGGCCATCGCTAGCAATACATTTCTGCCGTCGTTCTGGCAATGTGTAGTGCCTCTTGTGCTGCAAACCAGTCATCAAACCATTTTCGTAAGATGTGAAGCGCTGGTCAGCAAGTGCGTGTCCCATGGATGCAAATAAGTGAAAATCGGAAGGCGCCAAGTATGGTGAGTAAGTCGCATGCGGATGGATTTCCCAGACAAACGTCGCAATCGTTTCCTTGACCGGCTTTGCTGTGTGAGAGGTTGCATTATCGTGAAGCACAATCACTTGATGTCTTTGGTCATATTCTGGTCGTTTTTCACGCAAAGCTTGATGCAAATCGATCATTTGTTGTCGGTAGCGTTGGGTATTAACGGTTTCGCCAGGTTTCAGCAGTTCATAATAGATCACTCCCTTCTGATCCCACCAAACACAAAGCATTGTCTTCCGTCCATAGCGATTTGGTCTTGCAGTCGATGTCGCCGGTTCTCCTGGAGTTACCCATGATCTTTTGCGCTTAGGATTCTCGAAATAGATCCACTTTTCGTCACCAGTCACAATTCGATGGAGAAATGATTTCCTTTTGTACCTGGCCAGCAGAATTTCGCAAGTGTTTTTCGGTTTTCCTAGTGTCGTTCAGTCAATGCATGGGGAACCCATTTTCCCACCTTCTGAATCTTGCCCATGGCTTTTAAACGTATGGAAACTGCTTCTCGTGTCACATCTAATTGATCCGCGAGTTGTTGTTGCATTTGAGCGTCATCCTCATCCAACAAAGCTTGCAATTCGCTGTCTGCAAACTTTTTCGGTGGTTCTACGTTCTTCGTTTCTCACGTCAAAATCGCCACTTTTAAATTTTGTAAACCACGCATAGCACTGTGACTTACCAAGAGCATGATCAGCGTAAGCTTCGACAAGTAGTTTGTAGGTACAAATTGCGCGATGTTCAACACTATTATACACTACACTATGACATGCAACTTGTCTTGTTGTGAGTTGCAAATCGTTATCAGCAGTCAAAACAAGCAAGTGGCGCCAAGGACGCAGTTTTACCTTAACCACAGTGACAGCTAACGCCATCTATGCACAAATTCCGGTTTCATATTTACACACCTGGTAATATCTACAGCATGAGCTTTGCGTAAATGCTACATCTATAATTGAATACGTCTGTTTTTGTGTGCACTTGCTAACTTATCTACAACTTGAGTTATGTCCAGAGACTTAGCAAGTTTCTTCTCAATTGAAAGTACAGATAAAGCATTTAACCTATCAGTGCCAGTTCTATTACGAAGATAATCTTTTACTTGGCGTAAACTAGAAAACGTTCGTTCACATCCAGCTGTTGATGGGGGTATGCACATTGCAATAACACACAGTTTATGCAGTTCGTGAAAAGCAATTTTGAAATTCTCCAGCGTAGAAAGAAGCTGTTGAAAACTTTTAATTTTTCATTTTTTCCTGCCTCATATCGTCTGATGACTTTTGGGACGATTTTCAGTTTTGATTCCTGACTATCTAAGTCCCAATTGTTGTGACGACCGAAAACTTGTAATTTGTCGTATTTAAGAAAATGTTTATTCTGTGGGTTCAAACAACTTATTCCAGTTAATATACTGCTGTTATTTGTAAATCTTTCTTTCAACTCGGAAATAAGGCGATCAAACACTGGAAATCATATTTTAATTCTCACATCTTCTTCAGTTCTTGACCTATTGTTTTCAGCTGACACAGTTTCGACAATATACTTCTGAAACCGTTTTGAAAGTTTTCGAATGTTCTTGGTATTATTAATAACAGTTTCAATATTGTTCTTCTCTGAGAATGCCTTTACTTCTGCAATGAAACGCTCGAAATTATTTGTGTCTGTTCGTAATTCCCCTGCTCTTTCTTCTAAGGAATCAACAAGCGTACAGGCTACAGCAAGGTCACAGTCACTTTTCTGCAAGTAATCGGAGACGACTTTAAGATCTTTCAAAACAATGCAAAAGAGGTGAAGACAAAACATGAAGCTGAAATCTATTCGATCGAGAATGAATTTAGCTTCACATGTTTTCTGGGAGCACTTTTCTGTTGCAACAATTCGATTTAGGGTCAGTTCTACAATCGACTGCTAAACTTCTAGTCGGCGCTAAGTTGAGGCCAGCTCTCATTTTGCGTACTTTCATTGGCCATAATCAGACTTGGCCTCAACTTAACGCTGACTAGAAGTTTAGCGGTTGTTTGTAGAACTGACCCTTAATGTCAAAAGTATGGTAGGAAATGCAGTTTTCACAGCTTGACATGACGCAATTTAGCAAACCCATCTCACGTCACAAATTGGTTTCAGTTCAAGTTTTTTTTAAATTGTTCTCTTCTTGCACTTTCAGAAACACAGGGTGAACACTAGAAAGTGACATGAAAAATACAACTGTTGTAGTAACGAGAAAAAGATTTGAACTTCTTCGACACCACAGCACACATCAACAATTACTACATTAAGGCGGTGGTTGTAACAATACACGTAAATTGACTCAGGAACATCTTTCTTGAGAAGTGCTTGTACACCTGAAAGATGTCCACTCATTACCGAAGCACCATCATACGTTTGTGCTACACAATTATTCACATATATGTCACATTCTGCCAACACTTTCTCTACGTTCAGGTAAAGTGAATTAGCAGTTAGTGATGAAACAAGGATAGTAGCCAAGAAAATGTTCATATATTGAATTATTGTAATAATACCACCACCTACAACTGTTTCTGCTTACGTCTTTGGTTTCATCAGCCAGAATCGCAAAAATACCGCAGCATGTACTTCTTTTGTTATTATTTTAAGCACCATTTTACTCACAATGACCAACAATTCATCTTGAATTTAGTGGTGTGTATATTTTGCATTTTTAGCCAATGTTGAATTTTTTTTTTTTTTTTTCGCTGATTCGCTTATCATGCATAGCAGTAAATTATAAGATTTCCACAAAAAAAAATCCTTTGTTGTTACTGCTTTCACTTTCATCGGAACGTCGGAAGATGTTTTGACACGCCATCAGTAGTAAAATATCAGCTACAGTTGACACATAGTATCTATTTTCCGCTATTATTGTTGTGTTAGCATCACTTATCTTGCTCAAAACTGGTCTCTTCTCCCATTTTTTCCATATTATTTCAGTGACTGCTGCTTTTGTCGTGCTGGTTGACGCCAGCATGTTTTTCTACTGCTTTCTTCCAATTATTAAATCCATTTCCGTAAAACACAGGCCTACAGAAAAAAAAATCGACAAGCGAAACAATATACACTGTTCTCCAGCACACTGTACTCTAACCACTTATATTTACAGTATAAGTGTGGGTTAAATTACCGCCACTGTTCATTGCATTTTGTTGCAGGGTAACTCCTTAGAATAGGTTGCTTTGGTCCACCATTCGGGGAGGGTAATAAATCACTAGGTACAGGACATTTCAAAGTGATGTCTCCTTGCTGTGACTGATTATTTTCGTTATCTGAACCAGATTCCTCTGTTTCCGAATCAGCGTCCATGTCCGAGTCTCTCGACATATTCTCATGACTTTCACCTTCGTCTTCCCATTCTAGGTTAAAGGTATCTGCGTCGTCGTCTTTAACTTCATGCATCTGAAAATAAAGCATAAAGGGAAACGAACTGGGGGGATAAGGTAGATTTTGAGGGGGATTCATCCCCCCTGTAGCGCCCCTGTCTGAGTCTTGCTGATGTCATTGATCTTCAGCCTCATTGTGGCAATGGTGAAGCTGCTTCCTTTCACCATGATATTTTTGTTCGGGGTTATCTTCCCCTAGCCTTTGTAGATCCCTCTACTAACTGCAAGCAACAGTACTGGTTTTGGTCCGCCCCGGAATATTTCCGGTACCCACCATATTTGGTCGGCATTCCCCTATCTGCCACCTGGGGAGGCGCCTGGTGTGATACCAGTAACTCCAACCCGGTGACCACAATTTATAATTCTTAAAATACGACGATATATATATATATATATATATATATCGTTGTCGGAACTGCAATACCCCCTATGTGGCAAACTATGAATTTTTCAGGAAGGCCAAAAAACCGATTTCTGTACTACAGTTTGGGATACAATTTAGGTGCTGAAAAGTTGGTATATCTCAAAAAGTAGAAGTCATTTCCACATGAATTTTTTCTACAGTATACACAGTACACAGAAGTATAAACTGATAGAAAATTCAAAGATAGATAGGTTGTATTGCAGTTCCGTATGAGCCTGTGAAATACAGTGAATGGAGCAAGGACTCTCATACACGCTAAGTATTTTTATGCACGCTAAGTAACTATAATTATGTTAATGTCGTATTTTTATGGTTAATATCAATATATGTCGTATTTTAATTATACACTGACACGAATTAGTCATAATTTTAGTAGCGTCATTTTTCAAGAGAAAAGCGGTGCATTTACTCTTCGACTTTTTAATATAACAACTATTAAATCATTATAACTTTAAAATTTCATTACTGGTGAATGGGTGGTTAAAGGAACGCCATCTGGCAATATTGTCCAGGGCGGAACAGCTAGCACGATATTAATCCCACAAGTTATTGAATTTATTTAAATAATCAAATATAATTTTCCTTTAAAAGAAATAACTTAAAAAGAAATAATTTGATAAACTAGAAAAACATTAATCGCCCAGCGTGGGGCTCGAACCCACGACCCTGAGATTAAGAGTCTCATGCTCTACCGACTGAGCTAGCCGGGCACGAGCGGTTTGCAACTTCGATATGATAGTCATTGGAAATAGATTGACGATTTCAACGTATTTTTCAATGTGTTAATGTTAATAAATAATATATCATTCTGTTAGCCTCTTCTACGTTAGTTGTTTTGCAGAAAACTTGCTATATGGCTGCACTCTAACCTCCCTAATCATTGAAAACAATGAAAGTTTTTGTCACGTTAGGTAAATTGCTGTAGCTATTTAAGTCGCAAAAAAGAGATTTTTGATTAGTTTCATTCAGAATTAGATTTGAAATTATCAGATAAAATCCAGAGAACATGCAAACTTCATCCGCTTGCGCAGATGCATAAAAATTAATCAATCACTTTCTGTGGATTTTTTCCCCCTCCCACACAAGGTAAAGCAACATTTGGATTTTGGGAAAATTCCCTTTGTTTTATGTTACGATATTTGTGTGTTCGCAAATTGAAACCAATATCTGTGAGAAACTAGTGTTTGTATAGAGATCTAACGAGGAAAAACAACGAAAATTGACTCGGATTGCAGAGAGAAGAGCCCGTTACAAGGACTTTGTTAATAGAGGGCAGGTTAAGCGTGTGGCCTGTTGGTCTAGGGGTATGATTCTCGCTTCGGGTGCGAGAGGTCCCGGGTTCAAATCCCGGACAGGCCCGTATAATTTTTTACATTCATATAATTTAATTCTATATTTTTCTATACTATTGAGTTAGTTATTTTCAAGTTTTGGATGTAATTCGGGGACAAGTTCACAAATGATTTAATGACTACGGCATGATTAATGGTGTTAGATGGAATATTTATATCCGCAGAAAATTTCGCATTGTAATTTTAGGGAAGAAACTCAGCTCATAAGAAAAAAAATGTTCTTGAGTCTTCTTTTTGAGATAGTCAATTCTTACTTCCTTCATAATGGTTGAAAAAACGTTTTATTATTTTTCTTTTAGTTCTCACCTAACTACCGTCAAATTGGCGCAGCACTTGCTTACTTAATGTGTACAAAGGCATGTGACTTACAGCATATTCAATCGGTCAGGAAATTGCCCTTGCATTAAAGATAAATTTATTTAAAAGGTTAAAGGTGTCGCGATGTGCATTTGTACTTTTTTTAATACTGCGGGGAAAATTTTATCTATACTAGCTAACCATTTGTTTTTCATTCTTTTGTAACTTATTACAAAATTGTATTACTATAAATATATTGTATTATTGCAAATGTTAGTTTTCTTACTTGTGTTCGCTAGTTTGTTGATTTTGTACTTAATTTTAATGTGGTCTGAGACGGTTGAGTAGTACTTGTTAAGAAGATTTGATATGTTAATGGAATCTTTAATTACTTCATAATTGTATTTAAGCTCGATGTTTGTCTTTTTATAACGTCCCCATTTATTTCTTTTCTTACAATACTCCACATGATTTTTATTTCTGAGCAAGGGTGTACATTACCAAAATGTTAAAAGTAGCACAATAGTCCTGTCGCTAATTTATTTATTTAGTGACAACACAACAGACAATGACCTAATTATAGTGTTGAGCTTTACAAAGTAGTTGTACAGAGTTTATTGGCAATTGTATCTCTAAATTCTTTAGGCGACAGAAAGGATACGTCCAGATCATTGTGAACTGTACAGAATTTGTTATATATAGTACAAATTCTCCGGATTGGTGACCTCATCAAGATATTGGTTCTTGCCTTTTTGCAGTGGAAGAGACAAGTATTATTAACGCGAGTTTTAGATGATGGGACACGAAACTGTAATGTTGAAACTAAATCCATGCAATCTAACTTATTTTGAACAATTTTTTGAAGAAATAACAGATCAGCAATGTTGCGCCTTTGTTCCAAGCTCTGAATATTAAAGTTCTCAATGACTGTATTGTAACTATCATAAGCAGGATAGATTTGAGTTTCTTTAAAAGTCAGGAATTTAAGAAATTTTGATTGGATTTTCTCTAATTGTTGGCAATGTTTCAATTGATATGGATTCCAAATAGAAGAAGCATGTTCTACCTTGGAGCGAACATAAGCATAGTAAATTTTTTCCAAAGTTGATATATTGTTGAATTCTCTTCCCGTCCTAATTTCGAATCCTAGTAACTTCAAGGCTCCATTTGTTATATTTGTAATGTGTATGTTAAAAGTCAATTTCGAGTCAAAACTGACACCAAGATCCTTAACTACAGTAGGTTTGTTTAGTATAATTTTATTAATGGAATAATCAAATTGATGAGTGGTTTTATTTCTATTAAATGATAATACTTTACATTTACTTATGTTGACTCCAAGTTGATTAATAGCACACCAGTTTGCAATATTGTTTTCTGAGTTTCGTATTTGTTATTCGTTATGCATGCACTTTGCTGCCTTGAGTAGTTTCCCATATGTGAGCTTATATTTTTTATAATAACTGTTGAATATATTTCTGTATTATTGCCGGATTTCTTAATCTTATGTAAGACTTTCATTCTTTTTTTTTTTAACTTGATTGTTTGATACCTGTAATAATCCAGCGTTTTTGCTTACAAACTAGGTTCTTGCATTGGTTTACGGGGAAGGCTAGGTTAAAATAGTTTTTGAAAATGTCCAGGAAGGCAATCCAGGCCTCCTTCACATTATTTACCTCATACCATGTTTCCTTACTAATAAGGTTGGTAAAAAGTTCGCAGTTTTTATTGCTAAATATTCTCTTTCGCTGGTAAGTAAGAGTTGTTTGTGGGATTTTGTTTGTTAGAGTTTAAGTTGTGTATTTGAACAGTTTGGGCGAATTGATCAGAGAATCCAGTACTTAACATATTTACCATGCTGCTATTTGATATTTTAGCAATTACGATTACTTGGTCAAGTGCACTTTCTGTGTTTTGTGTCACTGTAGTTAGTGGCTACTTTGACTAGTGAATGCATATTATATATATATATTTAATAATGTAAGTAATGCGTTGTCTATTTTAGTTTTGAGAAAGTCAATATTAATGTCTCCCATAACTACTAATGTTTTATTTTTGTTTTCGTAGTAGTCTAGTATTGTTTCAAGGTTTTTTAAGAAAAAATTTAAATCGCTGTCCGGAGTTCTATAGCCGCAGACAATTATGATATATTTTACTAATTCTATTATGCTCGATTCAAAGTGTTTTTATATATTTAGGTGCTGATATCTTGTAATGACCGTATTTTGGACACCAAATCTACAATAGGGCACCCCTCCTCTATCCATATCAGTTCTACAAAAACGTTAAAGTTACGGAAATTTAGTTTGTTTAAATATTGAGATTTCAACCAGTGCTCAGTGAGGCAGATTACCTGTACTGATGACAATTCTTCGGCAAGCAGAACTTCTAACATTAACCTTTTTTCTATGTTTAAACCTTGAAGATTTTGGTGGAATATACATATAGACACGTCGTCCCTATTTCCCCGTTTTGTTTCTCTACTACTCTCTACCATAAAAAAAAATCATTACTTAAGTATGATGGAAACTTCTTTTCTCTTGTTGTTTTACGAAACCCACTAAGTGCTATTAACAAAATTACTAATATATGTACAGTTTGTTGTTTCTGGTTGTTTTAGCATTTCACACTTATTATTTTCACGTTCCTTGTTTTGCTGAAGGGTGGGAATGTCTCTGTTTTCCACGTTTTGAGAATTTTCTCTTACAAGACCACATATCTTTTCACTCACTCTTCGCTTTCCACCTTTATTGAGGTGTTGCCTATGTCTTGTATATTGATACATTGCCTTCAATCCGAGGAAGATCACGTCCTAATAGTTATTCTTACAGGACCGCCTGTGGGGGTGTCACTCCCTAAATTCTTGAGCTCATCCCCTAACTTAAAAACTTTTACAGTAAATAAACGATTGAAACTGTGCCAAACTCATCTTACACCCTCCCAATTTTGACTTTACACTCCACCCACCCCCAAACTGAAAATCCTGGCGGTATTCCTGCGTCCTAAGGACAGGACGTAAAGTTTAACGTGGGCTCCGAAACGCATCCCCACCTCTGGGAATCAAACCTGGAACCCTTTGGTTACAAAGCAGCGAGCGTTACCACTTAACTACTTGCTTGCGATTTAGGTGAATAGCCAATTGAAGCATGTGTTACAATACGTAATAAAACTACACCACGTGTTTCAATTGGCTACTCACCCTAATCGCAAACAACGCAAGCGGGCTTGAAAATGAGCCCTTAAAACTATTAGAAGCATACTTTTGCCCTGTTTTAGAACGCTGTTCTTAACTCCTCTTATTTTCCTTCTTATTTATCCCGTGCACGACGTGCTCGTACTCTGCGGCATTTTCTAACCTAACCAGGGGAGCCAAATACTTATTATTATTTTTATTCGTATAGCCTATAATGCCACTTTCAATATCTGGTAAAACTTCAGATATGCTAACGGTGTTCGAAAACTAGAGATGTTTGTTATAGCTACATTTTTTTATGATATACGTCATGATTTAATGATATTTACGTATGTGAAAATGGCCGACTGCTGCTGTTTGTGCGACGAGCAGTGTTCTCCCTAATAGCATCCGACATCCATGGGACGTTCTGAACAGGTCCCATTGATGTCACAATGTCGCACGGGATATTGGGATATACCCAGGATATCCGTAGGAAATCCTACCTGGATAATCCCGGCTTTGTGAGTAGAGGATATCCTGGAGTTATTCTGGCAGGATGATTCCGAATGTGGTCGTATTTCGATATCCTGAGGTAATATGTAACGCTCGCAAACAGTGGATTGTTTCACGCAAGCACGCTTCGCGTTTGGCAACTGTTTACTGCCTGATTGTACTAGACGGCTATTGCACCATTACTTCAAACTAACATAACTGTGTTACTACGTAAGCACATGTCAGTTCATATTATTTAAGTGCATGCAGATGTTTTAAGATAGCTAGGATATTGTGTCTTTATTAATTTCACGTAAATGAGCGAGCCAAGCTATAACGGTCATTCCCTTATACCTTTGTGATGAACATGCTTCATGCTGACCTCACATTAATAGAGGGGGGGAGATGACTTCAAGTAAAAGCGAGAAAATATTATTGCAACCTACACAGAAAGGTCAAAACACCTGCCGCGCACAGCATTTTTGACGGTGGGGTATGTACACGTTTGTGGAATTGCGTAGTATTAAAAATTCCAATCTGAATGTGGTTTTAGTTTAAGGTGGTTAGGTATCTTTGGCTTAGGCCGAATGCATGATGATAAATCGATATTTCATAGGTGATGGAAACTAAAGGGAAGATGATCAGAAAGGAAAATTTAATAGTTTATAGTCATTTAACATGCACCTCCAGTAGCCGGTGAGAAATTTGCCGGTGAAATATCCCACAATGTGATCATTACGAACCACCATACAATTCGCATTCGGAAGGTCGTGGGTTCGCGCCAACCGGCCAGCCATTCTACTGCATGATGTTTTTTTTATGGTTTCCCGTCGTCAATCGCACCTGTCAAATACCGAGATCGTACCTACAAACAGGCTCTGGCTGAATACCTTGCAACGCCTCCCGGACTGAGCCTGAGATGCCTAAAAGCCATAAATAAATTTTAAAAAAACACTACGCACATTTCAAATAGCTGGTTGGCATGTTTTGTTTGTCACGTTGCGCAAGTATTAAAGTTGTTTGCTACTCCACAATGAAAAATCACCTAGGCCTAATTATTCTAACTTAGCCTACAATCAGTAATAAATACCTACACTTCCTTGTGCGAGTTTTCGGGGTGCAGATAGTGCAACTGGGCTTCAGAATTGTGAAACTCTCCTCATTTGTTCGTTTATGAACCTTAGTCTGCAAATTAATGCACTACGCACACAATGCATTTTATGTTGTTTTTTTCTACTTTCCACACTCTACTATTACATGCATTGCACAACCCCAATATTTTCGTTACCTTTGTCTACGATCGATTTATGTCAAACTATTTATTTCGCCATGGATGTGAACTATTTATTTTACCTTCCATGCACCCACTACAACCCGTTAGGTAGTCTGTGACAGGATAGAGAATTCAGGTTAGATTTTTTTCATCTTTACGTAGTCTTGCTGCTGCCACAGGCTGGTATCCCAATTACGCGACAATAAAATTGCTGGACCGTGATATTTACGTTTACTTTGTCTCCGATTTATGGGAAATTATTTTGTTCCGAACGTTATTTATGCACCCTTAAAAAAACTTTATTTTTATATGGGCCAGTCTAGTAACTTTGGACTTCGGCTCGTCACGATTCGCCTTTAGCTGTTAAAATCCACACCCATGCCCGTGCCGGGACCTTCGAACCGATGGCCTACCGCCGCAGACCGCTCAGACACATAGCCGGCTATTTATGCACCCATTACAGCCGATAAGGTTAGCGTATGACTTAGAAAAGTCCGGTTAGATTATTTTTTCTCTTGTTAGGATGGGTTAAATTATGTTATGCCTAATTTCTAACTTCTTGTGTAAAATTACTAGTGAAATTGTGGTTATTGGGTTAACAGTTCCGGTTCACTGCTACAAGTACAAAATCTTCTACTCTGTGACATTACTTATAACATTCAGTTCACCGAATTCACCGGTTATCAGTCATGACGAATTTTTAACCTGCAACTTGTTTCTGCATTGTTCCGCAGTAGCTTACCATCTGGACCTTTTGGTATCTTCGATTGTCACCAAGTGCTGCCTTTTTATGAGTAAAGTGTTGCCAGTACACCACACCACGGATGTAATGTCCACGAAGATGGTACGCTGATATCAGTTTTCCTACAATGTTTTTTCTGTGTTCTGAAGACGGTGAATAAAATGCTACGTCGAAACTCATTGCAGGATTATTTTCTGCAATTAATGATGTCTTCTTGTGGATGGATAGAGAATGATGTTATTGTAGACGGGACTGAGATGAGTTTAGCACAGCCTTTGTACTTTCTTTTATTACTTAACGAAGATGGAAAGGTCCTTTATGGTGCTGGGATGCCATGGGTCTGAGTGATGGAGTTTGATCTTCTCCGTGTTATTCATTTTCAGAGGTCATAGTTGGTTTCTGTGCAATTCCACAACATCCACCTATGACTCCTGAAAATGACCAACACGGAGATGGTGAAAGCCCATTACTCAAAATGTTCTAACCATTTTCTTTTTTCTTTTGGTTGCTGTTTCCAATATTGCTCATCTCTTGCCCATTCTTTATTACACGTATTCTTTGTTGGGCCGATTGTTTCCTTTTTCCTTCATTTCCACATGTCCAAGGTTAGCATTTCTTCTTCCCTCTTTCGTAGTATCCAGGCTGCAAATGACTCGATATTCCATTCAAAACGTTCTTTTTTTTTTTTTCAAATAGTAAATTTGTCCCTCTGAAATTTGATGATTTCATGCGGAATAACCAGAATATTTGGTCTAAAGAGATTTAAAAGTTTCAGAAGCTGTTTTCCTTTTTCTTGCGAAAATTTTTAATGTATTGTCTTATTAAGGGTGCTTATGCAGTCTTAAATTTCTTTATCCTCATTCCACTGAAGGTCCTTTACATACTTTTTAGCTTTCGTTACACTGAAACTCCTTTACACCTTTCAGTTTTTGTTTGTTACATTGTTAGTCCCTTACACCTTTCATCTGTTATTTGTTACACTGAGACTCCCTTACAC
>JAGDQP010013759.1:1798-17567 GCA_022664845.1 Lepisma saccharinum
ACTTCATCTTATGTTTCACCTGCATTTCTAGTAACAAATCCCGATTCAACGAAACGACTCGTTGTTTCTTATAACACCATAAATAAGAGGGTGGTATATAACCAATTTCCTGCGCCAAATCTTGACTCATTGATCGCAAACATTGGTCAAGATACTATTTTCAGTAAGCTTGATTTAAGAAGCGCTTTTCATCAGTGTTTACTTGATGAAGAAAGTAGAAAATATACTACATTTGCGACTCCTACGCGATTGTGTAGATATTTTCGCATTCCGATGGGTTTCGTGAATTCGTCTTTTATTTTAAATAGTTTAATGAACCGTATATTTAGGGATATGATTGGAGAAAATCTAGAGATCTACTATGATGATTTATGTATTCATACGCGAGATGTTGAATCACATAAACTTCTTTTGGAGAAGGTACTGACAAGACTTCGTGAATGGGGAATTACAGTCTCTAAACGGAAAATTTTGCTTTTCAAATCGAAAATAAAATTCGTGGGACATGTATTTGAAAATGGGAACATGTATGTGGATGAAGAAAGAATTAAAGCAATTCAGAATTTGGCACCACCTAAAAATAAAAGAGGTATTGCCAGAATCTGCGGATTAGTAAACTTCTATTCGAAGTATATCCACAACTTTGCGGATATTATGAAACCACTTCATCGTTTACGTTCGGATAAAATTCGATATAAATGGGGATTGGAAGAACAGCGTGCATTGGATCAGATCAAGTATGCATTTAGACATCATGTACTTTTGAAAGTTCCAGACATGAATTCAAATTTTGTAATTCATTGTGATAGTAGTACCAGAATATATTCTGCGGTGTTAAGCCAATATGACAAGGAAGGTGACTTGCGTCCTGTCTATTTCTTCTCCAAACGCATTCCGGAGCAGCATTGGAGTAAGAATGTATATGAGCTTGAATTAACTTCGCTCGTCCTTGCCTTAGAGAAGTTTGAATATTTTCTGCATATGCCATTTACTATCTTTGTTGACAATCAAGCATTAGTCTGGATGCTTAATAATCATAAACGACAGCGAAAATACGGTACGATGATAGAAAAGATATCGAGATTTCAATTCAGAGTTGTGCACTTGAAATCTGCTGAAAATTCAGTGGCTGATTTTTTAAGTAGAGCAGCTAGTCAAATCGAATTTCATTCAGACGTTGATGAAAAACCATTGCAATTTGAAGGGAAGTCAACTAACCTTTCATTTATAAATTTTTGGGAGCAACCGTTATTTAATAAACCTCTTGCTGACCTACAACGACAAGATGATGCATTAGGGTCTATTATTAATAAATTAGAGAAGAAAATAAAAATTGATGGATATATGTTAAAAAATCGTATTCTATTTCAGCTTACCAAAGGGAAAAGAAATCAAGGATGGAGAGCTGTGGTACCTGCTTCAATGACTAATTCTATTATTAGCTTTTTCCACAATTCTAGCATTGGTGGATGCCATGCTGGGTTACAAAAGACAGCAGCAAAAATAGCATCTAGGTTTACTTGGAAGAGAATGTTTCCCGAAATTAAAGAGAAAATTCGGAGTTGTGACATCTGTCAGCGAACGAAAGATGGAACTAAGAATAAATTAGGTTCTTTTTATAGTAGAAAAGTTCTTAGGCCCAATCATACATGGTATATCGATACCATCGGTCGTCTGCCATCGAGTAATTCTTGTGAACATGCACTCGTAATAGTAGATGCAGCTAGCAAATTCGTATTTCTTGAACCATTGCGTAAATTAAATTCCAAAACCATATGCGCGAAATTGAAGAAATTATTTTTGCAAGTAGGCTTCGTAATGAAGATAGTGCATGATGGAGCTAGTGTATTTGTGAGTGATTATTTCAAGCACTTTCTATTTTCGTTTGGAATTCAAGACGTTACTATTTCGCCGTATAATCCTCAAACGAATAATGCTGAGAGAACGAATCGATTTGTGAAGAATATTTTAAGGGCGTATAGTGATGTAGAACAACGAAACTGGGCATTTTATTTACCGCATGCGGCTTATTCTATAAATTCCAGTATGAATGAAACCACTCAAATGTGTCCTTCTGAGTTGTATCTGGGGCGGAAGCTATACAATCCGCTGGATGCACGTTGGTTTTATGAAGTCGATATGGAACAAGAGAGTGATAGTAAAGAATTGTTTCGAATAGCTGCTTTGAACATAGATAAAGCGTGGAAACGGCGCGAAAGAATTTACAATAGTAAGCGAATTCCATGTACGTTATCAGTAGGTGAACTGGTACTAGTCAAGAATTTTCAAAAATCTTCTATAGCCAAAAGATACAATCCAAAACTGGGAAATCTTTATTCTGGTCCATTTGAAATTTTAAATTATCCGACCATGAATACAGTTTGGCTTCAATCAAAGTCAAATCCGAATGTAAAAATCAAACGCCACGTACAGTTCATTAAGAAATACGTTCAACCTCGCGATGTATGAAGTATTTATGTATCCTATTGTATGTATTGATTGAATTGTATTTATATTTTGGTATATCTCATGTCTGATATAAATTTTGAGAAAGAAAATAGTTTTGTGAATTGATATTTGGAGAATAGATATATATTTATTGTGTAAACTTTGTTATGTTTGTATACTGTGGTGGTGTTATTTATTTTCACAGGATGTTGTATGCCAACGTCTGTGGTTCGATTTGTAAACTCTTCAAACTTCTATACGGATTGTGTTCCTTTGGATGGAATTTCTTACAGCTATACCATGCTATGGAAGGATACTTAGACTGTACTAGATAGGAATGGATTCGCGTACTGTAAGTTATATAATTTCCATATAGATTTGAGCCGTATTCGTTGGAAGTATATATTTATTATTTCAGGCGGGGGAGTTATATATGAAACAGTTCCGCCGAATACTCCTTGCGCTCTTGTTACGGGGTTTGATTCGTGGTTGTTTGCGCGCCAACGATCGTGCTGCCCTCAGCAGCAAGAACTCGCAACTGAGCGGCTGTCCCGCCAGTTGTTATTTCGGAATGGTGGGTTGAGCACCTATTGATTATCGTTATCTATTATTATAGAATGTCTTCACGACTCTTATTATATTGAAGTGCCAAAAGTTTGTAATAGTGCTTCGGTTGGTAATGTATTGTAGAGTAGTTATGTTGTAGTAGTGGTAGTTGAATAATTTTGGAATCGAACTTGGTGGGTTTGTCTTAGCCGTCCGGTATATTGGAATTGAACCCGGTTGCACGTGCTATGAATAGACGCCATTTCGTGTTCGTATTTAATGTTCATGATTAAAGTTCAACATATTTTATATTGTGTTACTCTAAATTACCGAATGAGATAATTCTTGCGTCATAGGAAGAAAGTAGGAAAATCAGCCTTTATAATTTGTTCGTTGTGTGCGATGATTGAAATGTTGAACGACTGTTGTATATTTAAGTATGTTTGGCAGCGGAGCTGTCTGTATTAATTTTGCTGTGGAGGTAGATTTATTTTTAACTACCAGGCAAATCAAGTATGATTCAGTAATATGCTAAGAAATGTACGAGTCGATAATTCACATAGTGGGTCAATCTCTTGTGGCCGTATTCTTTTTGAACATCTAAATTCCCCTTTGAAATTATTCAGTGTGATTGGTAATAGTAGTTACATGTTTCAAAGATTGCACTCAAAGTTAATTGTGAAGAAAAGTAATTGGATTTTTGGTAAAGATTGTGGCACATGTTTGAACAGCGACAAATTGTAGGCGGCTTTAATGATCAACCTAAATGTCCGAGCACTACATTAGAAAGGCACTAAAATAAATAAATAGTATTGTATGTGTTAAGAGTTAGGTATATTATCGTTATTTGCTCTTGTTACGAATATTGTGCTTGTTGATCCGACTTCAGGATATTGTGAATAAAAGTGTTGTTAGCATTCAATTCGTGAGTATGTGTTCATGTCTTAGTCTTCCAAGTAGCAGAATAATATTTATGTTCTACACAGCGCTTCTAACGTGAAGATTCTATTTCCCTAGTTGTGTCGGCTTGGTATGATTGCGGCATTAACTTTAGTTGCAGTTATTCCACGCCAGTTACATAACAGACTGAGGAAAAACCCTGGAAAAACTTCAGTCAGGATGATCGACCGCTGAGATCATTCACAGTTACAGGTCATGTTTTATACAGAGTGTCCCTGAAATAATGAACACTGCTTACGTCATTATGTGTTGGGATATGACGTCATTTGACGATGCAACTATAACTTTTAACTCCATAACTACGAATAATTTTGAATTTCTTCAAAGGAATCCTTTTCGTTTTGAAATTAATGAGCTCGTGACGTTTTAGCCATTATTTGTGGGACACCCTGTATAAATAAAACATGATGATTCAATGAAACCGTAACAGACCCATAACGCAGCCCCTAGTATGCAGAAATCTTTGAAACAAAAAATATTTACACCAAAGTGCATGTGCGGAATCACATGCTGATGCTTCTGAAAGCAGGGGTGTCTCGGGAATACCTCCACGGGGGTAAACTTCAAAATTTTAAACAGCAAAAAGAGTTCATTTTTCTCCCGTCGAAACAAGCGCTAAATGTTGAAGAACTTTTAAAGGAAATCCTTTTTAACAGCTAGTATCGTTTGGCATCTACAAGGGTTAATTGAACCTTCGGATGCTCTAACTCAAATGGAATATTAAAAAAGAGTTCGAAACTAAAGCGAATTACTAGTTTAGATATGCAGAATCAAAGGGGAAATTTTAAAACAAAAAAACAGGGGAGTCCCGGGAACACTACTACAGGGGCCAACTTGAAATTTATAAATAGAAACAATGATTGATTTTGCTTTCATTGAAGCAAACATGAAATTCTGAACAACTTAAAGAGAAAGCGTTTTATTTTTAATTCTTAAGTTAGAATAACTAATTGGTAAGTTACTTTTGATCTACCAATTAACTCTTTTAATTGCCAAATATTACGAGATTTTTTTTTATTTAGAAAAAAATGTTTCCTCTTGTACTTGTTCAAAATTTCATGTTTCGTTCAAAGAAACCCAAATCAAGCACTCTTTTTATTTAAATTTTGAAGTTGCCTCCCGTAGCAGTATTTCTGGGACGCCTCTGTTTTCGAAAATTTTACCGTTTAATTCTGCATATTCAATTTAGTTTCGAATCCTTAATTACTCTTCTGTTTGAGTTACAGCATCCGAAAAGTCCAGAAAACTCTCTACACCATGTTAATTTTGAACATCAAGTAGCTATTGTAGCTGCCAAATTATATGAGCTATCTAAAACTGTTTCCTTTAAAAGTTGTTCAAAATTTAGCGCTTGTTTCGGCGGGAGCAAACTCCACTCATGTTTCTATTTAAAATTTTAAAGGTACCCCCCGTAGAGGTGTTGCTGAGACGCCCCTACTTTCAGAGACATCAGCATGTGATTCCACACATGCACTTAGGTATGATTTTTTGTTTTTTTGTTTCAAAGATTTCTGTACACTAGGAGGTCTACTATGGCCCTGTTACAATTTTATTGAATCACCCTATATATATATTACCTTCACTTTTTAATGCCACCTGGATTTTTTTTTCATGCAGTGTTACGCAATGGTTGCAGTATTTTTCTTTAAACGAATATCTCACTCAAACGTGGGAAACAAAATACTTAAACTGCACAACTTTTAATATTATACAACGTATGACTACAATAGTAATAATATTAGAAACTCGAAATTATATATTTTCCACCACTTCAGTCTTGTGTAAGGTCATCAGAACATGCTAAAACACATCCGGTGAGAATTTTGTTATATCTAACTATTAGAACAGTTACTCCTCTAGCCCTTCATTTACATCGAGCTCTACGTAACGATACTGGAGTGCCTGCTTCGTGTCGAAAGATAGGCGGCGCGGCAGAGCAAATATTTCAACTCGTTTCTCCACTTCCAGTCTAATCCAATGTGGACCAAATTTTCAGTTCTAACTCAGTTTTGTACGCTTCTTATCGCTGTGAGGCTCTTTTTTTTATTTAAGTCTTAATTTCTGGGTTATTCATATAATAGTATATGGTGCTCTGCATATAATAGAAAATACTGCAAATATATTTTTTTTTTTTTGCAAGAATTAAGCCACAAAATAAAAAAAAGCTGGACGCACAGGGATATCAAACACAAAAAAACTGAGAACTGAAAATTTGGTCCATATTGGTTTAGACTGGAAGTGGACAAACGAGATTAAGTGTCTTCTCCGTTCCCTGGCTTCACATAGTCATGAAATTTTTAATGGTAGCAGCAAACCCCAGTAGCACACATACGTATTTTCAACGTTAATTTTTGGTTCATTTCGTTGATTAACCGTTATCGCTTGAAAAAAATACGTTTATTTTTAAACCATATTTCAACAAAGACGTCATTGCGTTGATAAGACATCAATACAACGTGTATTCAATATGTTATTTAATCAACTATGGTATAGATTTTGTTTAATGTGTTTCTTACTAATGTTATGTCAAAAAATTATAACTAACTAATTGAATTACACAAAATAATTTTTATGTTCTTATGTGCACGTTGAAAACAGATTGAATTTTAAACTATTTCAATAAAGATAGAATTTCGTTGACAGGACGTTTATGTGACGTGTTTTCAACTTCCTTTTATACTATGTTATACATTTCGTTTCACACGTGTAATTCTAATTAAAAACAAATACAATGAAATTAGCTACATTTTTCACGTTCTCATTTGGATGTTGAAAACAGATTGAATTTTAAACTATATTTCAACGAACTTTTAATTTCGTTAATAAGGGGTTAATATGAAGTGTTTTCAACTATGACATAGATTTCGCTTTATATGCGTTTTCCTAAGGCGTTATATTACGCTTATTGAGAAATATAAATTTAATAGTGCAACGATGGTCAAAGCGTTAAAGAAAAATGCGCATATCAAAGAAAAAAAGGAAAGTACCTGTATTATTTTTTACTTAAGTGATGGTGAAATGTGCGTATACATGACGTAGCAACTTCATTCTAGACTGCCTGTTAATACATACAGTAAAAGAGTAGTGGACTCTCCAGGTGGATCCATGGATGAAGGGATAAGACAACGAGCTACCAACGAGGAGTGCGGAACGTACCTGGTTCGAACCCCACAGCAGCATCTGGATAATTTACTGTTGGAAAATTAACACCTTATATCATGACGAAAGCAACAGATAAAATGAAACTAAATGTGTGTATACCAATAGAGAGGATTAATGCTCTGTTTTGGCCAGATAACCCGTTTCTTCATCGTTTCTTCTCAACCATTATTCAACGTCGAATAAACCGTTGAACAGCCGGACATTTCCGTACATTTACAACGTTAAGACAACGTTTCGGTAATAACGTTTAATCCACGTATTTGCAACGTTTGTGTGTTACTGGGTAAACCTTTGGTAACAGCAAACACATTCAACTTTTGGGATGCCTACAGAATTGATCTAAACGAGTACTTGATACTAAATGCAATGTTTTAGAAACTAAATTGAGTCTCGTTTCCATGGAAGCGGTCCCGGTTGAAGAACATTTCACTACAACATACTAAGGTAGCACTAAACGCTGAGAGAGCACTTGAATCTTATTGGTTTGCCTATAGTTAGCAATACGATTAAAATGCTCTCTCAACGCTTAGTGCTGCTGTAGCCCGTTGAATGCGCCCAATGTCATGCTTGAACCTCTCTTTAATAATGGGGTCTCGCTACTATCTCACATAGCAAAATCAGCTTGAATGAAAGTTGTTTTGGCCTTGAAACATCAAGCGAACAAGCTGAAATCAAGCTTGTCGTGTCAAGCCAAAAGGTTGAATCAAGCTTGATTCATGCTCGACGTGCACGAAGTGCTTTCTTTAGGAAAGGGTCAAGCAAAAATCAAGGTTATATCAATCTTGAAATATACTTGTGGTATCACTTCAAGCCTAACAAGGCAAAATCAAGGGAATTTCAACCTTGAATCTAGAAACAGTGCTATGTGGACATAGAAACGGCTCATGTTCTGACATTTTGTTGTGTTGAAAACCTTTAGAATATTTCCCTTATGTTCTCTTTGATTGGAATCGGACTAATTCCCACATAATGCTCAAATAGGTATGTAATAAGCGAGTCTCATTATCAGAGCTGAAACGAATCAAGTTTTGGGTTATCAACGATTTCGAGCCGGTGATCCGGAAAGCAAAGCAGAGTTTCCAGTTCTTTCCTTATTATATGCTGTGGTGTTTGAACAGTGTTTCACTTAGGGGCGACCGAGAATGATGGTGTTAGCCCCAGTGTACTAAAAATACTATGGCGAAAAGTTTCTAACAATAGTATAACATATGAGAAATATGAAAACTACAAATAAGGTAAGTGTACCGATTATGGCCCGGGTCCCCAATACGGCCCACTCCCCAGATCTCTGCAGCTTTCCGTTGGTGCTACTAGATGTCACCGTAAATTATATCCTCATAACAAGAGAAAGCATTTTTGCGACTCATTTGTTTGCGAGTGGCGTGAACGGCAGTAGTTCCAGTTGAAGTGGCATATTGAGCAAGAAAATATTATTCTCTTATTTTAGTTAGGTAAGCAAAGTTTCATTTCAGTATCTATTGTTGAAAATCTAATCAGTATAATGCATGGCTAATGTAGCTATATGAGCATACGTGAACATAAAATGTGTATGACGCATTGTATTGCATTGTGTAACTAGCAGGTACCAGAAAAAGTAAAAGAGGCCAATAGTGCGCAATATGGCCCACCGCCATATTGGACAAAATGCAGTCATAACTTTAAAATGAAAGAATTGGATATTTGAAATGTTTGTATTGAACACTCATCATTTAGTAATTAAAACGAAGATAATGCCAGGTATCAAGGAAGCTATCAATTCCAATACAAAGAATAAGAAAATTAAAACCAAAACAAAAAAGTGTCATCACGTTTAAAACGACCAGAATTTCAGCAACTGCTTCCAATAGTCCTGAAAAGCCGACACTGAGTTGCTCCAAGTGTTGTGAATATTGGTTTTGTTACCTCTCTCAAGCAGACAAGGTTGCAGACATGCGTGTCGTAGCGCAAATACGTTCATGAAAAGTGTGTTGGAATCACCGCTAAAGATCACGGACCATTTCTTTGTCCCTCATGTGAGACGTGACGTTCTAAACTTCTTCGTTTGTGTTACACTGTTTACTCATATTTTTTCTTCTTATATATTCACTTATTTTTGCCAAATTTTGGCATTTTGTGTTAATACAATATTCTTGGTTTTGCAATGGCATATAAATTATGTATGCTTGTAATGTATACTTCTCAGTATGTAGCATATATGAGTAATACAGGAAGATCAAACATCACTTTTGCCACACTCTTATTTTCTATAACTGGCCATATTTGGAACACTGTTCCCAATATGGGTCCACTGGCAACATTTTAGTTTTCGATGTATTACATTTTTATACGTCATTTCTAGGAAGCAG
This sequence comes from Lepisma saccharinum, assembly GCA_022664845.1. Lineage (NCBI taxonomy): Eukaryota > Metazoa > Arthropoda > Insecta > Zygentoma > Lepismatidae > Lepisma > Lepisma saccharinum. The sequence goes on from JAGDQP010013759.1 coordinate 11,260, forward strand.
ATTAATTTTTTTTCATTTGTCCAAATATTCTCCCAACTTCATGGTTTAGTCGATTTGCACGAATAACTTATCTTTCTTAGTGAAAAAAATAAACAAAGTTAAGGTGGGCCATATTCGGTGGCCCAAAGCTAAGGTGGGCCATATTCGGTGGCCCAAAGCTAAGGTGGGTCTTATATAATATAACAACACGAAAGTTTATTAACAAGAACGTTTCGCCTAATTGCTTTAGGCATTTTTCAAGTCAAAGTAACACAGAGACATTACATGCTTGAACAGAATGTAAACATGCAGGTTGGAAGTACAGAATCTTCTACGGAGAACTTGACATTCTCATCTCACAATTTGAGAGCGAGCTCACTAGTTTAACACTTACCGGTACGATTTAAACTCTCTAAGTAATCCAGGCACTAGAACTTGTAAAGCTAACTGATCAAAAAAATCTTAAAAAGCATGAAACTTGGTATACATATAGAATAGTACTTGGCCACCCAAAACATAGTGCTAAAAAATCAAACTTATGCTAGGCGACCATTTTTATAAAATGGTAGCCAAATTTTAGTTGCGTAGTTTTCGCGAAAATTTAAAAAAAAAACATCACATCGAAAAACATTTCAAATGAAGTTTGTTCAGGATAAAATTATGAATCTTTTTTTTGTAATTGACATTTTCTTTTTTCGTTTGACCAATCCTAAAGCCACAAAATGAGATCAAACGAAAATTAAACTTTTTTTCTTTGTTTGTTTCAGAAACTTAAAATTTTTAGATCAGCTTTAAAAAATTCTAAAAACCATGGAGTTTGGTATATAGAAAGTACTTCTCCAATCAAGTAACATGTAAAAAGGTAATCCAAAATCAAAGTTGTGCTACGGTCGTTATCTTGGAAAATGGCTGCCAAAATTAATTATCGGGAAGACTAAGCATAACATCGAAAAACAGTTCTAAATAAAGTTTGTTCACCATAAAGTTATGAAAATTTTGTAATTACGTTTATTGTAATTTGACCAATCTGATTTTCTCACACTCATGCTTTGTTTAAATTTCTAATTGCAACATTTTCTGCTCAGAAAAGAGTACTTTTGTGTTAGACAGTGAAAAGGCGTTAAGAAATTAAATATCTTTGGATGATAATCACGACTTCAAAAGCAGGAAAAATCATAAAATGTTTTAGCTGTCTGCAAAGAAGCAGATGAAACTAGGAGGATAGCCAAACTGTGGGTACAATGTGTGAAAATGGTTATCCTCATTATGGAATTTATCTGAGGTCATAACTTGTACTTGTAAAAAGTTCTCATCTCGATTTCCAAAAGTATTTATTGATAAAAATATATTAAATTGAGTTATATGGACAGTTACATGAAAGCATACTGCAATTATCAGTTTTCAGTAATATTTTATAACTATCGTTATGTTTCAGTATTTCTTTTTTTCAAACAGATTAAAATTTAAGTGAGATTTACTTGCAATTTAATGATATTTAATTCTTAGTGTCTACATCATAGAGTTACACACTAAAATCAAAAGAGCGGATTCAGCTCAAATCGAGCGGAAAAAGTGACCGCTCGTTTAGAGCGAATTTTCATCAGAGCAAAGATGAGAAATTTCCGCTCGAAAAAAGAGCGAAAATCTGTGGTAGTCTATTTCAATAGAAACCTAGCTATTGTATTTGTATAAATGAATTTCCATCTATTCAGATACAATTTACATCTTGTGAACATGAAAACGACGCAATAAAATGTACAAAAGTGCGAAAGGGAGCATTAATTCATATGTACTAAAAAGAAAAGTACTGTACTTGTGAATGAAAATGAGTAAAATAAAGCTAAACCTGGAGAAGATTTGAACCCGGTTCCGTTCGATCAGCTATCCAATGCGTTAACCCCGCAACTCAACCAAGGGTCCAACTGCGAGAATGCGTCCTCGGAATTGTTTCTTTCGTCTCGTCAGGTACTTGATTACAACGTTGAAAGATTTCTTGTACGTACATATCTTACTCCTGACGTTTTTGGGTGTATTTTGCTAAACAGAAAAGTTTTAAAGTTCTGTTTTCTCATTTTTAACTATACATAACACTATAAATTTCACAGTATAGCTTAGTCTTTCGATAACCTTTGCTTTTACAAATGGCGAAGACCAATGTTGACTAGTAGCCGTGCCCATGATGCATTGCAAATCCATCTAAAAAGAGTGGAATTCAAACCGATCTACAAAGATGAGAAAATTCACTCCTAAATGATGAGAAATTGAAGCACCAAATCACTCTAAAAAGATGAGAAGTCGCTCTTTCACCTTTGACGACTCAATAGAAAACCGCTCTTTTAAGAGTGAAAAAATAAATTACATGGAAAAGAGCGAAATTCCATCTAGAAAGAGTACATTTTCCATCCAACGCGATAATGTTTTGTTAGAAACCACTCTTTTTCAATCGAAAATTCCGCTCGAAAAGGAGCGGTCCCGCTTTTCCATCTAAAAAGAGTGAAAATTCCGCTCTTTTGATTTAGTGTGTAGGAAGAAAATAGAGAGAACATAGATGACGTCACATGAAGTCAAATTACGGTTCATCGGCAGCCATCTTGTGTGGCCCCATTAGAGTCCCTCTATACCGAGTACTGTGAGGATTGCCTTTTTCGATATGAGTATGAGTGCACCTGAGAGAGGCAATACTCGGAAAAGAAGGTCTCTAAATATGGGGCCAGTTAATATGGCCGAAATGCCTCGTCCCTTCCGTCTCTTGGCTTCATTCTCCTCTCCAACAAAACAACCTAAGGTTCCCTCTATTTATATTCCTAACTCTATGGTCTACATTTTGTGTACTGATGGTATCTTTTATGTTATTTCTTCACAGAACAATTGTGTAATCAATTTAGGAAAAACTTTTTCGGCGGTGGCTAAATACTTTCTATATACAAAATACCATGCTTTTAAGATTATTTTTTTAAAAATATACGTAGTAAGATAACAGTGTTGTAAAAGGTAGACTACTAAGAGGTATAGGAAGCTTTTAAGAATTTTATACCTAATTTTCATAAAATGACTACAATATGATTGAAGCATGTATAATAGTTGAAAAATATGGCTGTGACATCACCGATAACTTCCCGACCCAGCTGCCATCGCTACAATCTTGTCTCAGAAGCGTTATTAAAAACAATGTTCCACTGTCAAAGAACTAGCACATCTGTTCCTTACTGAAAACTCTGCTCTGTTAGGACTAACTTCGTAGAGATTTGTACCATTGTAAAGGTATTTTTAACGTTACCTGTCACAGTATCAACTGTTTAAAGATCTTTCTCGAAGCTTAAGTTAATACAGTAGAACTCCTTCAATCCGTCACTTTTGGGTCTGAGGGCATGGTCAAAACGCGAGAAAAGTCGGATTATCAGAGAAGCAAAAATATTTATTATATTGTAGTAAAGTGCAAAGAAATCTATTTAATAATTAAGAAAAATTAGGAGAAATACAAGAAAACAAACGGTTCATCTTGTCAAAAATCACTGCTTTAACAATAAATAGTCGTACGTAAAATAAAGCACGGGAACGCACTGGGTCACGCAAACTGACTCAACAATATACGTAGTGTTTCAAGGACAAGTGCAGAAATCCGCCATATTTTCTCTACCTCTGGTCGGATTATGCGAAGAGTCAAACCATTGCAGGTCCGATTACTGCGGTTCTACTGTAAAGACATTTCAGAAGCACCGTAAGTCAAGAAATCCTAAGCAATTTAATTATCTTATCAAGACGAAAGAAATGTTGATTAAGTACTGCTTCTCATTTATATTGTAAGTTTAAAGAATTTGGCTCTCTAACTTTCCTTCATGTTTAACAAAACAAATAAATATTGTTAAATTTTGTTCTATTTATACATATTATTATTGTGTATTAAAACATTATAGAAACTTTAAGTATCTTCTAATAAATTTAAAGCCTTATTATGTAAAAAAAATAGCTACGTCTTTGCACAATAAGGAACATCGAAATAATTTTTGCTAAATTATTTTTTAAATGAACTGAAAGTTTATCTTACGTTAAAAATTAACCGCTAGAATCAACTTATGTGAGGAGTATATATTCATTCACTCATTCTTTACTACTCCAGAATGTCTAATGAATTCATATTTGGAAGAATATATTGTTTATTTTATGTCTTGAAGTACAGTTTTAAACATAACATTGAACTCATTAATCATCAATTATTACAACAACTCAGAAGTGAGGTTCTGCTGTATACGATTTTTGCGATAGTATCTGCATTCATTTCACAAGGTCATCTTCAGGAATTAAACTAAGACTGATGGGTAAGGTGGGCTCAGAGGAAAACGTCACACATACACAAACACTATTTATTGTTCACCAGAGATAGTTTATTTTCATTGATAATTCAAATATCATGTTATTTTCTGTGGTCATTTATTGAGTTTTAGTTCACACTAACCCTAAAATTCGTGTTTCATAATATATAACAGGACTTACAGCAAATTATTTTCTTTCTTAAGGCCGCTTTAGACGATAACATTTCTCGTACGATAAATCTTAGCGAAAGCAGTTTGCCAGGGTAAAAAGAAAAATAGTTATGGATTTATACCATAACATCTTGCCCTATTGTAGCATTCTTGCTTTCACACTCTGGCACTACTGCTAATCGTAAGATTCATTGTAGCATAAATGCTGTCGTCTAAAGCGGCCTTTACTTGCTTTTTTTTCTTCTAACGATTAAACTTAGCATTTTGTCAATTTAGCTAGCTGTTATTGTAGAATGAATCATTTTTGGAAACCTGTATTTTGGCTATTTGTAGGAGAAATGATAACTTAACCAATTGTTAATTTGTGTTTAATAAATGGTGATTTAACATTGAATTTCTTAATTTTATACGTGCTAGTAAATTCTATGAACTTTCATTAGAGATTGAAAGTTGGTTATAACCGTATATTTACAAGAATTGTCTCTTATTACATGATTTCTTGAAGTTTCTTGAAGTTCGGATAAAGTTTTAGCACAAATTTCTTTGTTGCGTTAATCATAATAGGGAAGTCAGCGAGGTAGATTTTAAAAAATTACAATTGTATACGTTATTATATAAAAGATTCCTGTTTGATTTATATCGTGGGCAAACCATTAGACAGAAGGTGGTACGTAAATGTTTCAGGTTCTTGCTGACATAATGCACATTAGAGACTGCTTAAGGCCCAAAATGATGTAAGTGTTCATCTCATCTGTTATGCTCTGTTTGGGTTCGGTTAATACAACGAATGTACTTGCGTGGGAAATTAATTTTCTGGAATCGTGTTTAAAACATCTTCGGGTTGTAAAAATTTCGGTAAGCAGTTTGAAATAAGTTGTTCTTCCATATTTTTTTTCCAAATGGAAATTAGTGTTTTTTTCTTGTGTCTAGGTCAAATCTTCTGACAAAAATTTCTTAGAAGAGTGACTTTTGTGATATCACTGGTTTGTCGGGTATAATAATCCACAGTGTCATTAATATTGGAATGAGATTTGCAATAAGTAAAAACGATCTGTTTGCCTAGTTTCTCATTTAATTCTATAAGCTTTAATATGTCAAGAATTACTGGATGATCTTTGGACATTACTTTGTAGGAGCATCGTATATATACTGAGTAAGACCGACTGAGAGTCCGTTACAGTATTTCTTTCAGACATACTTTCGGGGAGCGGGGCGGGCTTTGCTCCTCCGGATGTTTTCAACCGCTTCCCCGAAAGAATTAGTCTCAATAATTGTATTACTCACACGCATACTGAAATATGTATATAATAGCAGAATTTATAAATATTACACATGTTCTTTTGAGGTTAACCAAGGAAATACGACATAATTATTAAGTAACATTTTTACTATTTTATATTTTAGAACATTGGAGTCACTTTCCATTATTTATAATTTCGTGACCCCCCCCCCACGAGACCCCCGAACGAAATCTTCTGGAAGAAACACTGGTACGTTAGAATAAGTATATTTTTTCGCTTAATGTGAGGCGATATTGTAAGCTTTTCAGAACTCCTATCGCCTCTGCATAATACTTATTGCAGTTTCTAATCAAAACATGAAGGTCTGGTTCTTCTTTTTATCCCCAATAACTGCACCTACATTGTTGCTAGTTCCACTTGTGTCTAATGGTAAGTCTATATTAGGTCTTGTTGATCAACATGTTTGTGTGCGCGAGGATTATCTAAAGACCGTGACAATCTTCAATTTTCACTCCACTTATACCGGGTACGTTTATAAATTGTCACGGTCTTTAGATAATCCTCGCGCGCACAAACATGTTGATCAACAAGGCCTAATGTAGACTTA
>JAGDQP010013759.1:17667-44184 GCA_022664845.1 Lepisma saccharinum
CCTCGCGCGCACAAACATGTTGATCAACAAGGCCTAATGTAGACTTACCATTACCATAAGAAAACAAAATAAAAGTTGAGTCAGTGATCGTGATATTTAAATAATTACGTGAGCAAATTTTGGGTAGTACATCTCTGAGAATGGGATTAATGGACAATTTATTATGTAAAAGGAAAGTTCTTTTTTGGTTGATGTGTTTGTTTGTATTCATTTTCGAAGGGGTTTAGAAAGTTCATGCCAAATTGTAACATATCTCTTTGGATGTTGAGTAAATATAAGTCGCTGTATGGTAAGTGAGTGATTCTTCTGTTGTCTGCATTTAAAAAGGAGTTTTAGAATCTGAAGTTTACGTCTTGTCAAAATTAACAATTTTCGATTCTAGCTGCGTTGCTCTTTTAGGGTTGGAATTCATGAATCGTAAAGCGACTTTAATAGCCGTCCTAATAGAAAGGAAGGTACATATCACTTTAGACCCGGAGGGGCCTAGCTACGCCACTGTGGACAGTCCAATATGTGGATAATTCAAGAACTAAAACAAATAAAAGCGAACCATAGAGGAACAACGACTGTCAAAGACTGTTAATTTTCGATTAGGCTTGGGTCTGGCTTCAAATACTATTAATTGAACTATTGCAAAGTTTTTTTTGTATTGTAATGCTGTATATCTAAAAGCGTACATTTTTAGTGGTTTTCGTGCTTACAGTATGCCAAGTGTTTCAGCAAAATTAATAATATTTTACTTCTTCAAAAGTTAATTTATGTTGTAAGCATTAATTGTTAGCGATACAACGAAAACTAACAACGAATTATTTTGAATGTAGTACACCTATTTTTAAGCAGACAGTTATATCAATTCGGACACGGCCATTTGATATAAAACGAAGGAAGAAAATATTAAACATTCTGGCGTTATAATAATTTGGAAATCTCTGTGCAACAAACAATGTATGTAGATAAACGAAAATACCTGTATATTAACTTTGGACGTAGGTGGAGAGGTACTCAAATTCATTTGACATACACAAAACAATTTAATCTTATATGCAAAGTAGTTTGATAAATATGTTTAAAAGAAGAATGCACTTCAAAGAAAAAGAACATTATGTGAAACAAAATTATATATGATCTAGCGTCAAAGAACTTTGCATCTTTTTTTTTAAAAAAAATATCATTTATTTTATTCTGTGGAAAGTTGAATAAGTATCAACCAGTTTTTAATGGGTAAGCGTGACCTTTTCATATCCTTGAAATAGCCCCACTCAGAAGACTTTCGAGCTGCCACTGATTAAACCTACTGTAGAGGGCGCTGTCACTCAAAATCTGCATTCTGGCAAATTGCAGACGCATGTCACCCGAACCAGCGAATAAAAGGTAATTCGTTAAAACGAATGCAGGAAACTGTTTTTATGTCCCAAATGGCCAGCCACCGTTGTGGATTGTGACAAATGATAAGAAGACCGGATTTTTATGTTTATATTTATATTATAATGCAAAAAACTTGGTACTTTGCTATTTTCAGCATTAACTGCATTTTACTGGTCATAATGGAAGTCTCTTGAGGGACATAAAAATGTATATTCACAGAATTAGCAGGTAATTTGATGTTTCAGGACATGTTCTAAGTAAGGAATATTTTAAGTCTCTGGATATTTAAATTGTGGAAAAATAATTAGATATTTTGTGTTTTTTTTCCTTTCCTTTGTGACTACATATACTTTTTTATTTGTATATATATTCGTTAATTACAAATCCATAAAATAACAACCAACTGTCGTCTGCTTTTCTCACTTGAATTTTAAATTACGTAATTTAAACATTTATCCACTTACCATAACATTTGACAAAGTAAATGAAAGTTTATACAGTACAAAATAAAGAGAAAGAAAGGTTGTTTTCATGTTTATGCGCTTAACGCAAACTTGCCACTGGTCTTTACATTCTGCTTGTTGCTTGCGTTTAGTTTTTATTCTTGTGCCATTTCATGGCTAGACTAGTTTTTTTGGTCAATTACGCTCGAAATTATTTGCCAAACATTCGATTTTTAACTCACACCTTTCGTGCTGCAAATCTAGGACAAAAGTTTTTAAGTTAATGATCGGATAGAAGAAAATGCAGATAGGATGGAACGTGCACCGGAAATGCAATTTCATCTTGAATATGGAAGTAGCGTCGACGAAATGTTTGTTTATTGATACTGATGTTTTGAAGAAGAAATAATTGAACATTTCCGTGTATGATAGTTTAACATTCAACGTAAATGCATGGTTATATCCGGTTCTGAAGCAGTCATGTAATAAAAGGCATATGAAATAACTTTTCAATGCTTTCTTGATACACGAAAAAAAAGGAGATGTTTTCAAGATAGTGTTAATAACAATATTCCTGATCATTAAGAATGCAGTTTTAAAATATTTTCAAAAACATTTTCTCAATCATATGTTATATTTTCAGTTATATGTACACAACGAAAACATTCTTACATGTTAGAGTGATCTAAAAAGCTTTGAAATTGTTTCTAAGTGCAACGAGTGACATTAAACTTAGATGAGCATGGTCTAATGATAATACATGTATTAGAAAGTATAATGCTGAAAAAATCGACAAAATATCTTGTTCAGTACTGACGTAGGAAACTATTTATACAATTGGTATATTTAGGTCGTCTTGAGTGACGGAGTACCCTATATGGCCTATTTATTTTATGAATGTATCTTGTGATTGATAAATAAAGAATAATTACATATTATCGGCCTAAAGTAATCTTAAGGTCTTAAAATAAAATAAAATTCAAATTCAATCACATTTTGCAATACTAATTGTGGATTTTGCCCTATGTGAAGAAAGCGTATCAAACAAAAAAAAATCTACATGTTAATTAGGAAAACAAAACAAAACAAAGAAATAATAGTTTAGTGACTTTGATATACTCAAAGTTAATGTTAAGTTTGATGATTTTATCTTAATGTTGATTCGAATACACAATACTTAAACTGTTCTTGAATTAGATATTACATAATAATAATAATAATTCATATTTCGGGCAGATAAAAAGATGGACATCTTATTTGGTCACATTTTGTACAAAATTAACATTAAAAGTTAAACGACAAGAAAGTTTAATTTACTAGCGAAATTAGAAGCAGTACACTAATCACTTGTTACTTTATTCACACAAATTATTACGTCATGGTACTTACTTGCCAAATTTTACAACATCCAATATGAACAACTTACTTTCCACTCTAGTTAAGTTTGTCCACAATACAAGCAATTCCGTCTACTAACTTCCGTCTACTCACTCTTTATACATCTACACACACAATTTCTGTGATCTGTCGGACTTAACACGTATTATAATCAATACAGCGAATAGGCTATATTTGTTCTTAAGACTATATTAGGTCTCCGTACCTTATATTAAGACTACTTTTTGGAAATATAACACATTATAATTCAGAAAATATTTTTAAAATGTTTTGAAACTATTTCCTTAATGTACTCAAGTGTCGTATATTTACTTTAAAATACTTTAAAATAGTTTGAAAGTATTCGCCTCCTGTATGAATTACAAAGCAATATTCAAATAAGGAAAACATTCCACAAATATTTCCAAAGTATAGTAACATTATTTCTCTAAAACATATAGGAAAAGATTTTCACAAGTAAAGAGCGATTCTTTAAAACTTTAAAATGTTCTAACCATAGAGTTAGAAATAGATAGAGATAGCGTGAGGCTGTTTTCTTGGCAAGAGCATAAGTCAAGCCAAGAAACGGAAGAAACGAAGTACTTTCAGCCAAAAATTAAGAAGCCATCTATACCAAGTATTGCTTTCTCATTCTTTCTTATGGAAAGAGAATCTCATTAAGGTCTCCAACAAAAGATGACAGCACTATCTCCATACATGTCGAATGTATTTTTATCGTTGCACGAAATTTCAATGCTGCTCCTACAAATTCAAGCTTAGAGAGTTCTAACTTTCAGGGAAGAAAGTTCATAACCAATTCAAGAGTTTATCACTGCTGATTTTTTTTATTTTCGTTTTTCTTCATTGTTGAAATCGCTTTATTCTTGATGTGGATATCAGACAGAACCTATAAGAATGAAGCGCTTTGTTGTGAAAAGCACAAAAACTAGCAAATATCTTTCTTTCCAGGCGTCCATGTAATACACTTCTAATCTTTAAACGCTAGGGCCAATTTGCAAGTATTTTTTACAAGTTAGTGTGTGTTTAATGGTTTCTGGTTAAGAGAAAGAAGCATTCGTCTCATTTCTCGTTGAATATTAACGATGTTTGATTCGAAAGTGATTTCTAGTGTTTCCATATTAAGAGCAAATATGTACAAGAGGTTTATTAGAAGGTGGTCGTGAAAATAGAAGTGTATTCGAAGTGTATACGAACTATATTCCACTTAAGGTATACATGATTAATTCCCCGATATTTTTATATTTCTTTTACAAAAGATAAAAATAAATAAATAAAAAAAATGACAATTTGAAAGAAAATTAGTGTACAGTCTACGAATATTCGAAGAATGTTCTGTTGATATTATTGGAAAGTTTATCAGATTTTTGCTTACTCATTCAGTATCGAAATATACAAGAAGATATTCCATAATTAATTCTACTGACTTTGGATAATGTAGGAAGATTTGGCAATCAATTTCTGATATTTCAAGAATGTACTTTGTTGATTGGGTAAGCAAAATACAAATTTGAAAACTGCCATGAAGCTTTGGAAAAGTTGGTACAGGTAGATGTTAGTTTAAAACCCCACAACCACATTAAGGTCTCTACCGTCTGTGGGGGCCTCTGTTCTTTTTTGAAGTTGGTAGAGAGACGCAAGACCATTTATACCAAACAATCTTACGCCGGAGACCCAACTATGTGGATGGAATGAATAAATGAACGAATGAATGAATCAATGGAGGAATGAGCTGATGAAAGAATCGATGGAAGACTTGCTGGCTGGATGGATATCACAATCCCGGACGTCGTCGTCATCTTTGGGTGATCTCTTCCGATGGCTCATGTGGAGTGACTTCAAGTCAACCATTTAAACTGGTCCTATCCAAATCGATCACAGCGAGATCTGATTTATTTATTCCAAAGCTAATTTATTTATTAACAAGAACCCAGGTACAGCACTGGTGACCATGTTACGCTGGGTTATCAAACAATAAAACTAAACAATCAATACAAAGAAAAGAAAATATAAGCAGGTACATCAACATAAATTAAAATATAAACAAATGCAAAACTAAAAATTATTAATTACACTCGACTTAAATCAGATCTCGATAGAAGTAAATAATATGTAAATAGAAGCCATGGTGTTAGTGACAACAATAAGCTCCATCTTTCTATTGTTTTCGGTGTTTCTTGTGATTGGTAACTATAGAGAAAGCACTCAACAATTGGTAGCATAAAATACTTGTAAAAAAAAAAAAGGGAGAAAATGAATTTTAAAACAAATTATGTGCGTGCGTTTTCTTACATTCACGTATCCTGGAATACTTACAAAATAATCTTCAAAGATAATGGATAGAAAGTGGAAGAAATTTTGATACGGTCAAGTATCTTTGAATCTAATGAAATAATCCATCATTCTTCAGAAAGAACAAAACGCAGAATGCGTACACTGTGAATGCAACTTTAGTGATCTATAATATGTCACGACGTGTCATAACATGCACTTAAGGGGCTTCTTTGTGAATGCTCTCTCATATTTTTCAAAATCCATGAACAGCTATCAAAAATTTTAGAACATACTTCCCTACTAACAAATTACTACGAAGTACAATGGGCACGACTAGAGGTATTATTCCGTAAATGAGTATGACGGCTTTCAATTAAATTATGACGTCAGAACTTTGATTGCTAACATCTCGACGTCCGTAGCTTCACATTACGTTGTGTATTGGGGAACTATGTTCTAAAATTTGTGACGAATCTAGCGATGTGTGGCTCATCTCTGTTTGACATTTGTAGTGAATTTAGTTTTAAGGTCTTTAGGCAACTTTGGCTCAGCTCGGACATGTGTAGTGAGATCAAGAGTGTACAGACATACAGATGGAGCTGTGATTGAAAAAGACCTGTCAAGTTTAGAGTCAAAGACATAGTTTCGCCCATCATTTCAGATCATGAGGGACGAGGAATTATTCTACCACCCTCAAATACCCTCCTAACACCCCCAATATTTATGACATACCCCCCCCCCCTAACCATGATCACCCAATATCCCCCAGTTTGGCTGCTGTCATTAAAATTATTATAATTTCCCGTAGTAACTTGGGTAAACTTTATTTTCATACCGTCCATTTTAGTATCATTTGACTACGACCAGTCTCGATTAAATGAGCGGAACGCATGTTAAAATTCATAAACATCTATGGCCCGGGCGGGATTCGAACCAGTGACCATGGAGGCGCTGGCATAACGCCTCGACCACACGACTGCATTGGTCGGCTTCACTTCACGTGAGTGAATTGTTATTAACGTTCTAAATGAGTTTCTAAGGATGGGACCTACAGTTTTTGCTAAAGTGGGCTCCGAACCACTGGGTGCAATAGACCCCAGCGGGATTTGAACCCGTGACCACGCACACAGAAAGCGAGCGCTCTAATCTATCGGTCACCCCGAGGTCTACATCACTTCTTGTATAGCGTTAAGTAAATTCTTAGAGAACTCTGAAAGTAATCTTACATTTTAGAAACTTTAGCAGAAAACAATAAAATATGAAGTACCGAAATGTAACATAACGCAGAAGATCTAAGGCAGTTTGCATGTATTGAAATTCAAACAACTCACAACATGTTTCTTTTCACATATCTGCGTACCGTAGTTCATGAAAATTGCGTGTACTTATTGTTCGAAATGCTGCTACTCTCATTCGATCAAATGGACGATGAATTGTGTAGACGCAGGTAGTGTGAGTGGTTTTAGATAACAGTATTCATCGTCAAATTGAGGTGAGTTGAATGACTTTCATAAGGGTAAGGCAGTTGGTGCTCGACGGATTTACAATCAACCACTATGACGGTGACTCCGTACATTTTCTACTTACGGTGTTAAGAAGGAATCGTGAATACAGAAAATCGGGTATAGCCATTCACCATAGATAATGTAGAAGGTTGTTATGGATGGATACACATCGTTAAAATGTACGTTGAAATGTGAAGCATCGACATTATTTTAATATACGTATTAAAGGAAGGAAGCAACTTGCAGTAGATATTACATTATATACCTGGGTATGACGAAACTAATCCTACATGATGTTTTTGATGTTTCTAAAATCTTGATAAAAACGATCTATAAGCACGTAAACAAATTAAACTTCAAGATACAGAGGACAGTGTTGTTTTAACATGAAATATACCAGTATAATAAAGAAATCTTATTTTGGAAGATGCTGACTTAAAGGTAATGTGAAAAGAATCTAAATATTGAAAGAATGTATCATGCTCGCGGGAAGGAACATTGTGTGTCAGAAATGATGTAAAGATTAAGAAAGATCATGGAGTTAAAGTGCCTTGATAATTCAATGTGCAAAGCAATGTAAAAGATGCTTGTAGGGTACAGTTGTAGTTTCTAGTTTCTAGCTTTGGTTTAAATAGATCATTGATTTTCTTTGTCTTGAGATTATACCTATATTTGTTGATATCTACGTCGACTAGGAGGTAAGCTGCAGAACTGCTCAGCTCTTTTAGTTTGCTTTCAATAGCAGACCTGACTAAGAGTCTCCACTGACTGTAGTCTCCACTGCACTACGGCGCCTGTTGATTTGGAGCCTTCTGTCTTCTCTCGAGATAAGTTTTCATTTGAAAGGAATCCATCCAGAATCCAAGGTCAAAGAACTCGTGCACAAGAAAAGTAACCCTGAGTTATATATGAGTGGATCTTTTAAGTAATAGTCTCAGATACTAGTGAACAATTTAAGAATCATTGATAACATTGAGAGCTCATCTAGCTAGCTGGCTTATTTAGATTTATATACTTTACACAACGTCGCTTATTAAGATGTCAAACATGGGCGGCGATTAGGGGGACGAGAGGGGCAGTTGCCCCCCACCCCACTTTTCCCGACCATTCGACTAGTGAAAATAGGATACAGAAATTATACATTGAAAAGCGTAAAAGAGAAAGGGGGAATTGCTTTCTGATTCTCAGTAATTTGTCACCCACTGACCAAACTAGAAAAAAAAAAAAAAAAAAAAAAAAAACAGGCAACTTATTAAGAGTTTATGACATTATCTTATCGATTATTATGAGATGTTACAAAATTAATCTTTTCAAGCTTGTTCAGTTCCAGTAGCTGCATAATTCTACAAGCTGAGAACTGTCACAAAGTAAAGTTCGTAAGTGAGAAAGTTGACATTTGCTACTGGTCATTTGTTGAATGTGAATTGTTATGTATGACCTTTAGACACCTTTGGCTTGGTTCGGGATAGAGTAAGGAAAAGGATGTGACGAGGAGTTGGTCAGGACTTAATTGAAAGCAAACATTACAAGCATTTGTCTGTGTGACTGAGGAAAAAATCTTGCTTGTGTCTGGTGTGTTAAGGATACTATAAGCTGAGCATTCGCATTTTGTTCCAATACAGAGTTTAGAAAACAAACTATTGGTTAATGAAGATGCGAAAAGAAAAGTGGGTCAATGTACAGACCGCGAATCGAAGCTGGGTCCACCAGTTGCACGTTGCATGCCAGCAGGGACGTATTCGGGAAGGGGAGGGGGGTTCGGACCCCCAAAAACTCAGTTTTAAAGAAAAATAGTATAACTGCAAGCGTATGCTAAGACACACCTTGGACCCCTCCCAAAACCAACTTCTAGATACGTGCCTGCATACCAGCGGTTATCTGTCATTGAACTGTCGCCGCAACAACCGATTTCTCTTACATATTGGATATTTCTTTGACCTGGAATTCCAGACGTATTCCTTAATTGAAATATACACATGAAGGGGAGAGACCTGGCATTGTATATCAGGAATGATTGAATGGTTCAGCTGTCACAGGAATATAAAATATGCAGAGTCGTTGGGACGATAATTTAATGATAGGACATTCACATGGCATGCAACTGCGGGCCCGGATTCGATTTTCGGTCGCTGCAGTGACTGGCGTATCGCTGCATTTTCAACATGTAATTATATGAAGGTATATGAAAGAAAACTTATGAAGGAAAACATTAAATTCAGTCAGTATTACTTTAAAATTAATATATTAAAATCATTATACACGAAATTAATTTGATAAACAATTGGTAAAATATGTATGCGGGGAGAAAATGCACTAAAATGTGTATTTAGGTATAAAATGTGCCAAAATATGTAAAAAAAATATGAGAACAAACAGCCCAAAACTGATCACAATCACTCAGTTCGCCCACGTATGAATACATTTCAACAATTAAAAATTATCTTAATTAAATAATTTATCCCCATTTGTTATAAATGGTGTACAGGAATATCCTGTTATTTATGCAATCTCACATTTGAAAACTCCACTTGAAGGTCCATCATACATATTTTACACTGATAAATATTCAAAGACTAACTTGGCCCTCCACTTCTGACCGGCAATCGCTAATAACAAACCGACGTTGACGCGAGTTGCGTTCTTTAGCTGCTACGGAAAACGGAAGCATCGACCCAAGAGATGTTTACTTACCTCTTGAACACTAAAACTGGAATTTGTAGAATGGTCAAAGGTAGAAGGCTCCGATTAATTCTTAACCAGTTGTTCTGATCTTGTGAAAATGTTGGTTGAGTCAGTTGTAGCGCTGACCCTTTGAAGTTATTAACCAAATGTACCAAGAAGGTGCTCTTCATGTTGTATGTGCTCCATACTCTTGTCTTGCGTGTTTATCTGGCGGGGGATGGGACATGTGGTTGTTTAGAAACTTTTTGACAGGTCCTCACTACGTATTTCTCTTTGGAGACCACCTACAATCGTTCTTAAAATTTCATATGCCAACGAGAAGATATGTATTACAGCAAGAATGCTCTGGTTCGTGGTTGACTGATCATAGTTGGAAGTGCATTTCAAATATTTCTGCATCATGGAAAGGCTACCCTAATCTCCATATATAAAGCCGATGGGACCCTTGTGGGACCTTCTGAAGCCACTTAATCGGGATATGAATCCACAACCTACAAATGCGACAGAATTACGGGATTCTCTGCATACTCTGTGAGCTTCAGAAGTTGCAGAAAGAAAGTGTACATAAGCGCATTCCATTTTTTTTTTAAGGCAACTTTGAGCGAACATGCATGCTTTTCACTTACAAACGAAGTGGTTTAGTGTATATTTGACATTTAACTACAACATAACATGGTTTTCGAGTTTATTTTTAAAATTTGAATTTTAGAATTAAGTCCCAGTTGTTTCTTGACACTTGGGACCCGAGGCAGCGACACCGCTCGTCCCCCCCCCCTCCTGCTTATGCCGCCACTGCAATCGAGCACTCCAATATGATTAATTAGAGCTTGCTGGGTGCTTGCTTGCAATTCCTAGTCTTGTCTTGTCTTTTTAAAATTTTCAGCGCTCTTTTAATTATAAACGCTGTGGGAGAAACAAAGTGAGTCGCCGTGGTTCAGGAAGTAATCGGGCAACCCGGGGTCAAATACTGGCCAGCACGCTGGAGATTTTCTCGCAGTTTTCCCATGCCTGGCGTTTTGAGGTGCACTCAACCGCCTATCAAATTGAGTACCAGAGTGTCCGTGGTACTTCTGGGTACCTTGGCAATGTAAAGGTGGTCGAGCGTGGGACTGACTACCCCACCTGAGTTCGTACTGTAAGTTGAGCATATGTGGAGCGCTACCTCTACATCCCCCATGTGCCTTTCACGGCGCGTGCGTATCGCACAGGGAATAGCTTTGCCTTTATTGGAAGAAACAAATCTTAATTATATCCGTATATGATACACGCGCAAATGTTAATAATTATATTTGATTTTTTATTAGATTAATGTCATACAGACTTTGTCCTAGTCTCCATAAACGCATTCGTTCGCGTACTTTCTTTGCATACTATATTTGTTAACCGTTATCACTTTCGCTTTTCTTAATGGAACGATTCCTAATTCTTTATTGAGAGTGTGTTCTCAAGTTCAGTAGTAACAGAAAATTTTCACTACAAAATCCGAACTTTCATGATATTTATGTTAAAATTACACTACAAAATACAAATTTACACACCGTTTCTAGGCACCAGCGCCATTTTCGAACTCTCTGCAATTCCTAGGTTCTCATTATCTGCAAAGTTTTCAATGTTACAGGATCGATGTACGAAATATAGCAGATTTCGACCCCATACACATGTGTCGCTAGTATCGATGTTGTACGGGAAAACGTCGATAGAACACTTTTTATTCTTCTATGGATTTCTGTTGCTACTTTAAAGAAAAGAAGAAAGCATGCTAAATACAAGTTTAATTTCATTCACAATTTTTACCCTGATAACTTCTTCTTTCCTTTAACAGTATGAAAGGAAAAGACAAGTTGTTCACGCATTATCTTCAATAGAGATTATTACGTACTTTTTTTACTTCACTCGTTGGAAATACTTTGTTTAATAACGGCTTTCAATGAGAACATTTTCTGCTTCAGTAACGGGATTTTCAGCTTCGGCGATAATTATCACAATTTCCAGTGAACATAATTCTGAATCATTGTTTTACATTCTGCAGTATTTCATTCGCGATTCACGTTTTTAATTCCTGTTATAAATATTGCAAGTGTTTGTAAGTTTGTCAACCTGTGGGTTACAGCAACTGCTAGCGATAACTTAATTTCACATTTTTCTCACTACTTGGTACACCATTTGCTTTTACCTCGTTAATGTTAATAATAATTAGATGTAGTTATGTAGGTAGCAACAACTCGCGTTTCTAGATCAACAAGATAGGAAATTTAATATAATAGCATCTGTCGTTTTGAAACCAGTGCTGAATGAAGGTCGCCTCCATGTTTTCGTACGAATCTCTGTCAGCTGCTATCTTCATCCACGTAGCTCCTGAAAAAACTGCTGATTTTGCATATCCATCTTGTATTTGGACGTCTTCTAGGTCATTTCTTTCTCTTCGGGAATCAAATGTAAAACAGTTGTTGTCCATGTTTCATCTATTCATGTAATTATGTGACCGGTCCATCTCCACTTTATTTTCTTCTGAATCTTGTATCATATCTCCCTTACCTTTGTTTGAGAGCAAACTCATTATTTTGATTTTCTGTCCTTCCTAGTTATTCCTAGCGTGCTTACCTTATATAAATTCGTTTGGACAACTCTACTCACACTCCATCAATGTAGACTTTACACCCCCAAACTGAAAATATTGACAGAATCCCTGTAAAATATCGAAAAGCAAAAAATGAAATGGTAAATATTAAAGAGTGAATAATATACCAGGTGTATGCATAAGTAGTTTCCGGTTTACCTCAGAGATGGCGCCATCGAAAAGTACGCAGCGTATTCATTTGACACATACGTAATTTTGTTCGTCTGACATTAAACTACAAACACACACAAGTTGAGTCCGCCAAACACTAGCGTCTTTGTTTTATCGTTCAGTGATCATGGCGAAGTTTGTGCCGGAAAAAGAACATTTGCGGCACACATTGCTTTTCTTATTTAATCAAAAGAAAAAGGCTGTTGAAAGTCATCGTGTGCTGGTAGAAACATATGGTGAACACGCTATATCGATTAGAACATGTGAGACATGGTTTCGACAATTTAAAAGTGGTGATTTCAATGTGAAAGACAGTGCGCGCTCTGGTAGACCACAAAAGTGCGAAAACGAGCAATTGCAGGTGTTATTGGAGGATGACCCAACTCAAACTCAACAGCAATTGGCAAAAGCATTAAATGTGTCACAAGAAACAATCAGCAGACGTTTACGAGCAATGGGGAAGATCAATAAACTGGGTAAATGGGTCCCACACGATTTGAATGAACGTCAAATGGAAAATCGCAAAGTCACTTGTGAAATGCTGCTTCAACGCCAGGAGAGAAAATCCTTTTTGTATCGAATTGTGACGGGTGACGAAAAATGGATTTATTTTGAAAACCCGAAGCGGAAAAAATCGTGGCTTTCACCTGGCGAAGCCGGTCCTTCAATACCAAGGCCAAATCGCTTCGGCAAGAAGACCATGCTTTGTGTCTGGTAGGACCAGAGCGGTATTGTGTATTATGAACTCTTGAAGCCCGGCGAAACCGTTAATGCACAACGCTATCGCCAACAAATGATTAATTTAAATCACACATTGATCGAAAGACTACCGGAATGGGCCCGAAGACATGACAAAGTGATTGTGTTACACGACAATGCGCCGTCTCACACAGCAAAACCAGTGAAAGACACCTTGAAATCGCTTGGATGGGACATTCTTCCGCACCCGCCGTACTCCTCAGACCTGGCGCCATCTGACTATCACCTCTTCGCATCAATGTGGCACGCGCTCGCAGAGCAGCATTTCAGCAATTTCGAAGACGTTGGAAAATGGCTCGACGAATGGTTTGCCGCAAAAGACAAGCAATTTTTCTGGCATGGTATGCATCAATTACCTGAAAGATGGGCGAAATGTGTAGAAGCCGATGGCCAATATTTTGAATAAAACAAAATTAATTTCCCTTGAAAATTACGTGTTTTCTTTACCACAAAAAAACGGCAAAAACTTATGCATACACCTGGTATGAGTAGGTTTTTTTTAGCACGATTTTAAAATTTAAATATACTGAGCGACCATGGTTCAGCGGTAGAGCGTTGGCTTAGCATTCGGGAGGTCGTGGGTTCAATCCCAGCGGCCAAACATCCTGACAAGTTTTTCTAGTGTTTTTCCTCAGTTACACCAGACAAACGCCAGGATGGTGCATTTAACTTATGTCTTAGATGCCTAAAGATAATAAATAACACTCAAATTTAAATAAATAATTATATAACGACTGCTTACAATATTAATTGCCTACAAAATCAGATATTTTGACGTCCGATGAAAGTATATCACTAAATTGATGCATTGTTTTCTTTCTGTTTTGAACTTATCAAATCATTGTTATCATTTTCAAGAGATAATTTCTCATGAGAGAATTAAGTTATCATGACCTTACCAGTAGGTAGGGCTGTTGCGTATTGAAAACTTGAATTATACGTATTCACGTATCAAAGACTTTTCATTTCAGAGATACCAAATGTCGACATAGGTACATGAAGAAAAATCCAACCTTTGAATCCGTTGTACTTCTGTAAATAGGCTCCATCAAACTTACGATGTTAAACACAATCTAGTAGAAACCAGTTGATACTGGAAAATAAAATAAATGTAAGAAATATTTCAAACACACGAGCATTTTTAAAATTAGCAAAAATCAATTTCTTTACTTACGAGTTAGGCGGCCGTAAGCACAGTTGTAGAAGACAAAATGAAACTGGTGAAAAACGAACTCCGTATTCGACTGTAAAATTCCTGCAGTAAGAATTATACCAGGTAGGTGAATTATGGAATTTAGGACAGACATTCTTTACAATACTAGGCTTAGTTAGACCTTCCAATACCGTAGATAAAAGAAAATACATTGCATATATACTGAAAAGCAGATTTGCGTTTATTTCATTTTTTTTGTTTTTCAGTCTTAAATATTTTCCAAAATGAAACTGTTTTCGCCTGGTGTTAACGTGTCTCGGAACACACATACATGAAATATAACGAACTCATTCGATTTTAAAAATGAAGAAGATTACAGTTACAGCTATCTTAATTTTCCAAATTCAATTTTCTTTTACTATAGATATATGCTACCACTATTACTATAGGGCTACCACTATTATTTTTCGAATATCTCCAAAATGTTTCAAGGAATGAACTAAACAGCAACTGAAAATATGTCTGAGATGTGTTTCCTTTATAAAGTAGTTGTAAATTTAGCTTAGAAACTGATAACTATGATATTAAACGCATATTTTACAGAGATGCCATAATATTGACTTTTGAAACACTGGTCTAAATATGTGCTACCCTTTAGAGTTATCTTAAATAATTAAGAAGAAATTTTAACAGTTCAAAATAATGTTCAAGAGTGATTTAGTGATGATAAATGCATATTTACAAAAGTCAGAGATAGTCCTCCTTTTCTGCACCAGCGCATTCTTCATGTGCTCACCTCGAACACATGATACACATAACCCATATGTCTCCCTGTGTTCAGATCACCATCTGCCTTTTGTTGTGCAGCTGGCGCATCAAAGTAACTATCTTCATCATCATAAGGATCTAGATCATAAAACATCATCCTGGATTCTTCTGAATCTGATTCTTGTCTTTTCTTTTCCACTTATATTCCATTTTTTTTTTTAATTATTCATCTCTTTGCTCAACTTAACTAAAAGATAATGCCTTCTTGCATTTACTAGATTCCTGCTTTTCCAAGGAAGCCATAATTGTTTCTTAGTACGGGTTATCCGTTATAACAGTAGCACTTCCTCGATTGCTGACTTTTTTTTTCTTTATGACAGGAACTGCTGAAATATCATATGTAAAGGACTTACTACGTTTGAAATTCCAACTGTGTTGTAAGAGAAGGAAACTCTTAAGATGAAGATGTAGGTAGGCAAGGTAGCCCATATTTAGACCAATTCATTTAGGGGTTGCTTCGTGACGCAACAGAAGTCAAAACGCAATATTATTTATTCTTTGTTTTATACTGACTACGAGTGCTGTCTCTGAGGAACACAACTAACCTTATCAACTGTTTCATACTTGGTTTTATTATTTTTTAAAAGCTGAAATAGAAATGCCTGATAAATCTTTCCAACTGTTGAAAACAGACACGATATACGAACAAATCAACCACATCCAACTCTTTGTCGGTAACTGAATTCAGTCACTACTTTCGTCCTTGAGGAACTGTTTCACACTTTTGTCACCAGTCAGCAGTATTACACAAGCTCATACAAGTCTAAAACGTCTACTAGCCCATATTTGGACCATAACCCATATTTAGACCTTCTCCTCTAATTATGAAAACACCAACAACAACAAAAAAAATACCTTCTTTGAAATTTATTAGTTTATCTAAAAAACTCTAGTTAAATTAATTTTTTCACCTCCTTTCGCGACCCCCTTGCACACAATCCGCGATTCCTACTTTCAGGAACTCTGATTTAGACAATAAATAAAATTAAAAAATTCAAATCAGGTAAATAAAATGATGTTTTGTTAAATTATGTGTCGTTGAAAGCCTAGGAAATTGCTGGAAACTGGATAATACTAGAAATCAGTTCCTTCTTTCTGCAGGTACCCTTGAAGATAAATTCTCACGCAGTCTGTTCGTCTTAGTGAATTCGCTAGAGAGAACTGCGATATTGCCAATATCAATATTAACAATATTGCATAATACATATCTATATCGAGTATGGCACAGTCTTACCAGCCGACGCGGATTCTACTTCGATATAGAAAAATATCGATATATCGAGATAGTATGGAACATTCCTACCAGTAGGTGTGGCCACTTGAGTAATTTCTAATCAGCAATGTCGTAAGAAAGACAACTGCATTTGCGATCTGAAGATATTCACTTATCTTGTGCAGACGTTAACGTAGACAGATGCAATCTTTTCTTTTATCTTATTGATAAAGAAAAAACGGCACGTGGAAATTGATAATAAAAAAGAGTTGACAGAAAATGTCATTGATAACATGCTTGTACGTCTTTTTTAGAAAAGCTTTAAGTACCTTCATTTATTTCATATGACTTCTTTAAATGAATAAAAGTGATTAAGAGTATTTTTTTTTCTTTAGGACATTAGCTTCGCAGAGATTGCATATTAAGCTATGTGTGATTCATCGAGCTCTACGTAACGATACTGGAGTGACTGCTTAGGGTCAGTTCTACAATGGACCGCTAAAGTTCTAGTCAGCGCTAAGTTGAGGCCAACTCTCATTTTGCGTACACTCATTGGGCAAAATCAGACTTGGCCTTAACTTAGCGCTGACTAGAAGTGTAGCGGTCGATTGTAGAACTGACCCTTAGTGTCGAAAGATAGGCGCCAGAACAAATATTTAAATTCCTTTGTCCACTTCCAGTCTAATCTAATGTGAACCAAATTTTCAGTTCTATACGCTTCTAATAGCTGTGCGGCCCGTTTTTATTTAAGTCTTAATTCCTGAGTTATTCATATAATAATATACCGTACTCCCTATATAATAAAAAAATACTGCAAATAATATTTACGTTTTTCTGCAAGAATTAAGACATAAAACAAAAACAAATCACCGCATAGCGATATCAAACGTAAAATACTTAGTTCGAACCGAAAATTTCGTCCAAATTGATTTAGACTGGAAGTGGACAAACGAAATTAAGTGTCCTCTCCGTTGTCTGGCTTCATATATTCATGAAATTTTCAATGGAAGCAGTCAGTCCAGTATCGCTTTTAGATACAGGTCATTGCTATTCCAAACCTATTGTTTCGGTTCCATCACTTTGGTTGGGTTCCTAAAGAAGACCAATTATATTAGTAGTTTACCAATGATAACTGAAGGTTATTCCAAGCAAACCTAAAGTTTGTCAGCGCTATTGTAAGAATAGCATTCAAGAATAAAACATAAAACTGGGTAGTATCTAAAATCCACCCGGAAATGTGAACACTTAAATTTTGATAGCTCTACATAAACTATACTGGAGTAACTACTTAGTGTTGAAAGATAGACGCCAGAGCAAATATTTAAACTCGTTTGTCCACTTCCAGTCTAATCCAATGTGGACCAAATTTTCAGTTCTGACTCAGTTTTATACGCTTGATATCGCTGTGTGGCCCGTTTTTTTTTTTATTCAAGTCTTAATTCCTGAGTTATTCATGTAAGAGTATACCGCACTCTGCATACAATAGAAAATACTGCAAATAATATTTACGTTTTTTGCAAGAATTAAGACATAAATTAAAAACGGGCCACACAGCGATATCAAGCGTAAAAAACTGAGTTAGAATCGAAAATTTGGTCCAAATTGGTTTGGACTGGAAGTGGACAAACGAGATTAAGTTTCCTCTCCGTTCCCTAGCTTCACATATTCATGAAATTTTCAATGGCTGCAGTCTGTCCAGTATCGTATTAATGGAGGTCGATGGCTGTATTGCAGTAATAAAGACCAAAGACCAAGACAAGACGATTGCTGTATTACGTATTTCTAAAGTTGAAAACTACATATCATACGAATAAAAGTACGATTGTTTCCATGATTTCAATAGCACCGGTGGCTTTATTTCCTATTTCCTATATTAGCTTACAAGTTCCGAGAACTATTCTTTGTATCCAATATCTCATTGATAGGTTACTCCAGTTTTCCTAATAACTTCTTAAATACTCTTCTGAGTTTCATATCCTCTTTACAATGATATCCATTCTTGAAAACCTATCCTACAAACACGATATTAAAATGCAAACGGTTTATCTTCATTATAAGAAGACGCCATTAAACAAAGCACTCTTTACAATGTATATGTATACAGGAAAACCATTCCGCCCTGATTGGCTGAATGGTGTATGACGAAACCTGGAAGTGTAGCAAAAGGTTTCCCTTTGGAGGAATCAGTGTTATACTAAGATTGGAAATCGCCAGGTAGCTAGCGACAACTGCAACCAATCAGGGCACGTCAAGCGTGCCTCTTGCGACAGGGGAAATTAGCAGTCACGCAGAGGGGTCCATTCCCAACAAGTGAACAAAATTGATTTTCCATATTCCATTGCGTTGATGACGTCAGTTAAAAGATTTTGAGGGAATCTTTAAAACTACGGGTAAGGTGTTCGCTTACTTCTGCAAGGATGTTCTACATTTTTCTTTAAAACATGAGCAAGAGCAATACGAGTGGTGCTGTTGCACTTTGTTCTAATTATGGTCTTAAAACAGAAGGAGTAAGGGCTGATTTACGTGCACGCTTGCGTTGCGTGCTTTGCTTGCGATAAGAGTGAGTAGCCAATTGAAGCACGTGTTTTATTACGTAATACGTAGAACACGCAATAAAATACGTGTTTCAATTGGCTATTCATCCAAATCGCAAGCAACGCAAGCGTGTTTGAAAATGAGCCGTAAAATATTTTAGACTTCACTAGGCCTTAATAGATGGTAACGTTTGAAGTTTGACTCTCATCTAACTGTGAAATTCAAAATATTTATCGCATTCTACTAACAATTTAGAACCAAACATCTCACGCTACTCTCCACTCCAGGCAACGACTGATTGACTGCTTGTACATTTAGGACGCTTTCACATACGCGCGAGAGCGAGTTCTGCGCCCGCCTCGTTCTCGCTGATCCTTTCACATCAACGCGGGTATGGCCTGCGCGGGAAATCTCTGCGAACAGGTTTGCTGTGTAACCAGTTTTATTGACGTGGTAGAAATGGACACACTGATGATAATATACCAAGGAAATTTCTTTAATTCGTTAGTTCGTTATTTTTTTAAAAAAAATAATATATTAGTTCCAAACGTGTGGTTTAAATCAATAGTCTGAATATTTGAACAAATGACTCAGCTTGAAAGATTATTATTATTATTGCTTGTTGTCCTTCAGAAAACAACATCGGCTTGCCATTGCTTTGTGACTATTTGCTACGAAAATATATATTTTGCTTGTTTGGGATATCTGTCGAAATAGTGGAATAATTCCGAGATTTTTTTAAAAAAGTTTTTCTTTCACCTTTATTTGAAATGTGTTTGGGTCGAAACCAATATTACTTAGAACAATTAAAGGAGCAAAAAGATTGACCTTTAATACAGTAGTGTCTCCGGTGGATGAGTGGTTAAGCTCGTAGCCTTATAATCAAGGTGTCCCGGGTTCGATTCCCGGTGGGTACACAAATTGTTCGAATCCCACGTTAAACTGTAGGTACCGTCCTCAGGACGTCATCATCCCATGGAAAGCAGTGGCAAACCACCATGGGTTCACCTTGCCCAGGGCTCTTCGGGTCAAAGACTTGCCTTGAGGTAGAACACCTAGCATCATCATCATCATTAATACAGTATCGAGTAAATAAAATGTATAACAGAAAATGAGTAAAGGAAATGTACTCTGTCTTCAAACTGATTTGCCGAAACACAGTTTCGGTGCGTCCGGCCTACTTTAGTTTATTTAGACTGTGTAATGTTTTCTGCTTGTACAAAAATCAGAACAAATAGTTGTTTATTAATACCGTAGATATATGAGAAACGGGAATATGATTCACTTTCAAACTTTCGACGTGAAACTACTACAATTTCATGAAAAATAAGTAATATATAAGTAATTATTCTTTTAAATAATAATACATCTTCATAACAATGAAATAACTTCTTGTTTACAACTCTATGAACATTCATATCAACATTATTATGATCCAATAAGAAGATTATATTTTAATGTAACAATTCCAGCTACCGGCCTGGTGTAATTGATGAAAATATAGCCTACTTCGTGGTGTTTCCTTGCAACACTGTTCTCTCTCTTCACAAGCTCTCGTCTCGCGCTGATGTGAAACGACTCATTTATTTCAATGTCTTGCTTGGCTTTCAGTGGCAGCTCCCGCGAAAGTCTCGCCGCATTTCTAGCAGGGAAACGCGGGTGTTTTTTCGTCCGCAACGAGAGAGACCCGCTCTCACCTCGTGCTGATGTGGAAAGCCCAATTGTTCGCAACGTAGTTCTAAATCACGCGGGTGTTGTCCGCTTCGCTCTCGCCCCGCTCTCGCGCGTATGTGAAAGCGGCCTTAATGTCGAAGCGAAATACTGAATATCGATTTTGTTTGGTGTTGCGTCCCCCTGACACCAGGAGAGCTACCGTCGCTAAGATTTCCCCATCTGGGGCTCGCTGTCATACATGGATCTTTGGTTCCCGGCAAATTACTACCACTTACGTCATCCGCAAAGGAATATGGGAATTCAAAACTGTTCAATGTTGTCCGGAATGGACCCCTCTGCGCTCTTTATATCTATCTTCCTGCTATATGACTGATGTAATATGGAACGTCTCTCCTATATACGCTACTGTCTAAAATTCTAATATATAACTAGCTTTCTTTTTTAATTTTTGACATTTATGTTTTCATAAATATCGAACTATGAAAACCTTTTGAACCATCATCATCAACATAGTGACAAAACTGACGCATTTAGTCTGTTCTTCGTATCTTACTTGGTCAAATCCATAGAGTTAGGAAGAAAATAGAGAGAACATAGATGACGTCACATGAAGCCAAATTCTGTTCATCGGCAACCATCTTGTGTTGCCCCATTAGAGACCCTCTATACCGAGTACTGTGATGATTGTCTTTTTCGATAGAGGATGAGTGCACCTGAGAGAGGCAATACTCGGAAAAGAGGGTCTCTGAATATGGGGCCACACAAGATGGCCGAAATGCCTCGTCCTTTCCGTCTCTAGGCTTCATTCCCCTCTCCAACAAAACAGCCTAAGGTTCTCTCTATTTATATTCCTAACTCTATGGTCAAATCACTATTCTCTGACAGAAAGGATCCGTTTCTATCTGAGGATTCGGCAAGATGACGGCTTACTAGAAGAAAGTTGCTGAAATCTTTTGTGTATTTTTTACAACATCCCACAGTTTTTCGGCCTCTCCTTCAAGAAAATTTACTCAGTAGTTTATTAAGTGATTCAGTGTATCATACAATAGTTCTTCAATGTGAAATTCAAAATTGGCAGTGAGAAATACATAAAAAAGTGACTGTGACTAGATTTAAGAATGAACTGTGGCGAACTGTAACCATAGCAACTTATAAATGACCTTAAAACATCAATTATTAAGACTGATAGACTGTAAAACTGTATAATATTACAAATATTATTTTAAAAAACCAGCAATTTTTAAAACGAATGCGCAATAGATGGGCATAATTAGCCAAGTCTGCGCTAGATTATAAAATACGAATATCAGTATTCGTATTCTATCTCCACTAACGCACTCTTTCACTTCTTCTCCAGACTTCCAGAATCACTTATTTACATATCGTCAACTGGGATAATTTTAGCGTCAACTCATAATAGTAAAAACGGTCGTAGTTGTAATGTACCAAATTCTATTTTTTTTCTTCACTTTTCCTGTCAGAAACATTCTTATATTATAACATCTATTATAATAAGTGTGTTAGGAACGATTAGTGGAGGTTAGGAAGGTCAGATTTGGTTCTTTTCTTTTTATTATCGCCGATAGGACGTAGCCATTTTAGACGTTGGCTTATGACCGTTTTTACTATTGTGATCGGCGTGTGATAATTTTGGGTATGGAAGAACTTTGAGTGATACTGACACATAAAGATTTCATAAGTTATTTTTCTGGTTGTTTCGTGAATGATGTAAGTCTGAGATTATGTGCCAATGGATGGTATCAAGTTCACCGTATATTATATATTGTGTATTTGTTGTTCATTTATATAGTTACGAAAACAAAAAATCTAAGGTGCATTTTTTTGTTTTCAATAACAGAAGTATTGTGTGAAACTAGGATACCAAAATAGACTGAGGGTTACTTTTCTCGCAAGCGTGCGTTGCTTGCGATGTGGGTGAGTAGCCAATTGTTTTATTGTGTGTTCTACGTGTAACAGGTGTTTCAATTGGCTACTCACCTAAATCGCAAGCAACACACGCTTGCAAGAAAAGTAGCCCTATTATTAGAACTAGAATTTTTATGTATTATCATATTACAAAATATATACATAAATATGTAACAAAAATTAATGAAATATGTAGAATAATGTGTAATTAAGGTAAAATATGTAACATCAAATAAACCAAATATGTACTGAAGGGTTGAACATTTTACCTTTGTTTATTTTTTCATACACACAATTGTGATCTAATAAATGAAGCTTTCCAGAATTTACTTTTATGTACAGTATTTTGTCATATTTCTGTGTAGTTTACGTAAAAAATTGTGTATTTATTGGCTGCAGCGATAAACATTTACCTTTTCATGCATATAAAGGTGATTTAATAAATGATTAATAATTCACCTCACTAACCACATTATACACAGAACACTATCAGGTATTTTGGTAAATTTTAACATCGAATTAACTAAATATTAACATTTTCTTAGCTATTCGTACATAAAATTATAATCTAATGATGATTTTATAATTCACTATCAGATATTTTACCACTTTCTACGGTCATGGTTTGCCACCGATCAGAAAGGATATACTTATGTACTGAAAACGACCTTTCCACGTCGCAAGGTGTCACTGGGGCACAGTTACAGGTCCTGTCATGCTTATTTCGAACTAGATTTACCCCAGAGAATGTCTGGGAATTCCCTGTTGCCTTTGAGAAATACTTTGCGCATCTCTTGCACAATAGGGTGCATCGAATTTCCATTTTTTTTTAAATCAGCTTTACCCTTAATGATATTTTTTGCGAAATGGCTTCCATATGACGTATAAAAAATCGCAAGTCCATTGGTCAATTTCTTCAGATGCCACCTACAGGCTACAATTTCTCAAATTTGTTACAAAATTCCTTTTTTCAAAACAATACATTTTCGGTAAGAAAACAAACAAGAAAAAAACATGTGAAATATTTATTTTTATGAAATCAACTTAATCTTAGTGATATTTTTGGCGAAATGGCCTCCATATAATATTCGACATATAACTCAATGCACAGTTTGGAATATGCATTTTTGGACAGAGCAGGTTTGAGGTTTTTGACCTACTATGCCGTCTCAGTCCTACTGTTAATGGTATTGGAAATATAACTTCTAGAGTTCAGTTTCCTATACTTACGGCAGTCTATAGCACCGAAACGAAGCAGTTGTGATTCCTCAATGGTTTGTACTTTTTTTTTTTTTTTTTTTAATTTTCATGTCATGAATCAAATGAGCTGGTTTTGTCGGTATTGTTTTGCAATTCCCTGGATATACTAATAATCTCGAATCGCTCGGTGTCTCGTGGGACATTTTAAGTAGTTGAAAGAGAAATTTCAGAAAGAAAAATGGCAAAATATGTAGGCTTATGTAAAATCAATACGAACTATGTAACATAGACCGAAATACTGTATGTTAAATAAAATTCAAATATAATGATACTAAAGTTACAATTCATGAACATTTGTACTTTCTAGCGTCCTACATAACTGCAAACAGAATATGTAATTACATAAAAATCCTAGCTTACCTATTACATACCGTAATTTTGTTTTACTTGAACGTGCGTTAGCCGGACATTGTAAACAATTGTTTGACCTTTTCTTCATAATTTTACTAGAACCCTTTTCATATTTTTTTTCCTCAATTGGTTCACCATAACGGTATATTTCAGTATACATTGGTTGAAATGTAAAAGGAATCTGCTTCTTTGGATTATTATTTGTATCTCCATTATTCATTCATCTCAATGTATTAAAACTAACTAAAGGTTATATCAGAAGTGACGTCATTGATTCAATCAAGGATATGAGATTTAGATGATAGGCCGAAATTGAAAAAAAAAACTGAATCAGAAAGTACCAAAGGTAGTCTGCCATCTTGGTATGCACAGACAGAATTTAAAAGATTGGCAAAGACTTAAACTAGAAGTGATCAGCTTGTAAAACTGAAGATTTACTATTTTTTGTGTTGAATAATGAATAGTATATATTTAACCAAATTGCATTATCAATATTTAAATTACGAATAAATAGAACTCCCCTAAATTCTTACTTTGCGCACCAAGATGGCAGTCTGAAGTTTGTACGTTCGGATTCAGGTTTTTTTAATTTTGGTCTATCATCTAATTTAAATATCCTTGCTTGAGTCAATGATGTCACATCTGACACAACTTATAGCAAGTTGTATAAACGTTATATTTATCTCATATTTCAAATAATACTAGAAGAAAGCTGCTTACTAGAAGAAATCTCTTGTATATTTTTTACAACATTCCAAAGTTTATTCGGCCTCTCCTTCAAGAAAATTTACTAGGTAGTGTTATTAAGTGTTGCAGTTATTTATATAATAGTTTTACATCATGAAAATTCAAAATTAACTGTGATAGAAATGCGACAGTGACAAGAGAGTTAAGAGTGACTTACAGCTATGGCGAACAGAAATTATAGCAACCAATAAATAACTGACCTTAAAACATAAATTATTAAGACTGTTAAGACTGTAAAACCATATTATAGTATAAATATTATAATAAAACATCAATTATTAAAACGAACACACAATGGATGGGCATAATTAGTCATTTCCGCGCTAGAATATATAATACGAATACGAGAAAGATACTAAATTTGACTAGGGTCTAAACATAGAAAGTCCTTTAAAAACACGATTTAATCGTGTGTGCAATAAAAACAAAACCGTACCTGATTTACCTAACCTCCACGTGACCTTGGTCACTAATTTTATTAAATTTCCTAATGTATATATCTGGTGTAGTAAAAAGTAATCCATTATTTTGCCAATAGATGGCTTCAGTGATCTGTAGCTCGCGTTGTATAAGTCCGATCGGGTTAAACGAGATGGAGTTCAAACGATGAGATTGCGTACTACAAACACTGTTCAGATAGTTGTGATGAGTTGACTCAGTGTTGTGTGAGCGCGCGTCAAAATGGACACTAGCAAAGAGAAAATACGCTATATTTTACAGTTTTTCTTCGATAAAGGCGAAAACGCAAGCCAGGCGGCTGCAAATGTGAATAGTGTTTATGGTCCTGATACTGTAACAGCCAATCACAAGCAATTTTAGTTTCGTCGATTCCGTGCCGGTAATTTTGACGTCAAAGATGTACCACGCACTGGAAGGCCAAGTGTCGAAAATGTCGATAAAATCATGGACATTGTCGCGTCCGACCGTCATGTAAGCACTGTTTCGATTGCCCAAGAGCTAAACATTGCACAAAAAACCGTGTGGAACCATTTTCATAAGGTTGGATACAAAAAGAAGCTTGATGTATGGGTGTCACAGGAGTTAACGCAAAAAAAACTCATGGACCGAATTTCCATCTGCGAATCGCTGCTGAATCGCAACAAAAGCGACCCATTTCTGAAGCGGTTGGTGACTGGTAATGAAAAGTGGATCACTTACGACAACGTCACGCGAAAACGGTCGTGGTCGAAGCGCGGTGCGCCGGCGCAAACGGTGCCCAAGCCAGGATTGACGGCCATTAAGATTTTGCTGTGTGTTTGGTGGGATTGGCAGGGAATTATCTACTATGAGCTGCTCCCCTACGACCAAACCCTTAACTCGGAACTACACTGTCAACAATTGGACCGTCTGAAGGTAGCAATCGCCCAGAAGCGCCCAGCTTTGGCCAATAGGAAAGGCATTGTGTTCCACCAGGACAACGCCAGGCCACACACATCGATAGTGACTCGCCAAAAGCTCCGAGAGCTTGGTTGGGAGGTTCTTATGCATCCACCTTATACTCCGGACCTGGCACCGAGTGATTACCATCTGTTCCTGTCCATGGCGAACATGTTTGCTGGTGCAAAATTCGCGTCAAGAAAGGCTTGTGAACATCGACTGTCTCAATTTTTTGCCAATAG
>JAGDQP010013760.1:0-12435 GCA_022664845.1 Lepisma saccharinum
ATTTATTTAAGTTACATTACAGTGGTGGGTCCAAAAAATGTCAGTTTAGACAGATTAGTACAATATTCAGCGTAATTATTTATGTAGTTTATGTCGTGTTTTTCCTTCATATCTATTTTTTCTTTACAATTACGTGACTAGCGCGTACCACTTGTGGGTGAGGTTTACGCATTTATGTTGGGTTGCCCCCTAAATGTCAGTTTCAGTCAGATTAGCATAATTTACAGTGTAATTACTTATATATTTATGTACATTTCGTGCACGGAAGTCCATGACCCCCCGTTCTAAACAATCTTTTACATATTTTTTTTATAATTTGTCCTCAAATAAACGTTAATAGCGCATTTTCGTTTAGTACCTTGCTTCCTACTTATACAACTAGTATAGCGCTTTTTTGCTTAGTGGATTTCTTATTGTTTATACAACTATTACAGCGCATTTTTGCTTAGTGCCTTGCTTATTACTTATAGAACTATTATAACGCATTTATGCTCTTTGCGTTGCTTATTGCTTATACAACTCATATAGCGCATTTAATCTCAGCGCTTTAGTTATTATTTATACAACTATTATAGCGTTTTTTTTTGCTCAGCGGTTTTCTTATTATTTATACACTATTGTAGCGCATTCTTGCTCAGTGCCTTGCTTATCATTTATACAACTATTATAGCGAATTTTTGCTCGGTGCAATTATTATTTATTCAACTATGTATTGACCTTTTTTGCTCAGCGCGTTTCTTATTATATATACTATTATTATAGCGTATTATAGCGCATTTATGTTCTTTGCGTTTCTTATTACTTATACAACTACTACAATGCATTTATGCTCTGTGCATTCTTATTATTTCTACAACTATTATAGACTCTTTTGCTCAGTGCATTGCTAATTACTTATACAACTATTACAGCACATTTATGTTCAGTGCGTTTCTAATTATTTATAGAACTATTATAGCGCATTTTAGCTCAGTGTTTTGCTTGTGTTTTGTACAAATATTATAGCGTATATTTACTCTGCGCTTTGTTTATAGCTATTATAGCGCGTTTTTGCTAAGTGCGTTTTGTATTGTTTACACAACTAGTATAGCTCATTTTTGCTCAGTACCTTTCTTATTACTTATACAACTATTACATCGCATTTATGCTCGGTGCGTTTCTTATTATTTATACCATTTAAAGCTTTTTTGATCAGCGCGTTTCTTATTATTTTTACAACTATTGTAGCGTCCTATAGCACTATTATGCTCTTTGCATTTCTTATTACTTATACAACTATTATAAGGCATTTATATTTAGTGCATTATTATTATTTATACAACTTTTATATGCTCTTTTACTCAATGCGTTGCTAATTACCT
Organism: Lepisma saccharinum; assembly: GCA_022664845.1. Lineage (NCBI taxonomy): Eukaryota > Metazoa > Arthropoda > Insecta > Zygentoma > Lepismatidae > Lepisma > Lepisma saccharinum. Next base: position 1,362 of record JAGDQP010013760.1, read on the forward strand.
CTACAAGTATGACAGCGCACTATGGTCAGTGACTTTCTTTTATTTATACAACTATTATAGCGCTTTTTTGCTCAGTGCGTTTTTATTATTTATAGAACTAATATAATGCAATTTTTGTTCAGTGCCTTCCTTATCCCTTATAAAACTATTAAAGCGCATAATCGCTCAGTGCCTTGCTTATTACTTATACAATTATTTTAACGCATTTATGCTCAGTACGTTTATTATATTTACATAACTATTGTAGCACAGTTGTGCTCGGTACGTTTCTTATTATTTATACAACGATTATAGCGCATTTTGCTCAGTGCCTTGCTTATAATTTATACAACTATTATAACGCATCTTTGCTTAGTGCCTTGTTAACATTTAAAGAACTATTATAGCCCTCTTTTGCTTAGTGCCTTGTTTATTACTTATACATCCATTATAACACATTTATGCTCAGTGCTTTTCTCAATATTTATAAAACCAATTAAGCGCATTTTTGCTCAGTGCGTTTCTTATTATTGATATGTAACAATCAGTGCCAATCCCAATTATTTTTCAAACTTTAATTTTGATAGGCAAACTATTGTAATTTAATATGTGTTTCCAGCATGCAAAGTTTAATAAAGAAAATTGAATTTGCAATCCTTTTTTTTTACTTTCTGCGAAAGAAGAGAAAACGGTCGCACCTCCCTTTTCTTTTTCGAGGAATAAAAAAAAGAAAGACTTCTTACAAACTGGAAACCAGTCTCTTTCTGTACCAGTAACGGAGGAACCGACCACACATGGAGGAGGCGAGAAGAATGAATAACCGTTCGGTTTAATCGAACAAAAGGTGATAGTGTATTAGCACCACCGTATTCTGTTGTTGAGGAAATGCACTTCATTGTTGCAACAGATCAACTTGCTGCGATAGCGAATATTGAAACCTTAGTGTCTCGCTTTCAGCGCCCAAATGTCTAAGCATGTTTGATGATGTCGCCAGCCATATTACGCTTTACAACTTGATATCTCTTTGCAAGATCCAAAAGAGGCACGTACCAGCAATTTCAGGTGCTAATGGATTTCAACGGAAGACGCTGAAAAAAGAAAAGGGAAGACACCACGACAGACGCGAATTGAGTGGAAAACAAATCATATTCGATCTTTTTAAGTTTTGGAAAGAGAAGGAGAGAGCAAGATTGAAGACAGCCAGGGAGAACGAGGGACCCAGAAAGAAAAGAATTCAGAACTTTTCGAATTGAATAACAGCGAACATCTCTCAAAGCTACCTTTGCGGTACAAAGTAACTGATTCTTTTTGCTTTGCGAGTATCTCGTTCTCCATAATGTGAGTAAATCTTCGTGTGTGCTACCTCTACTGTCGTGAAAGCTCTGCGTGTGTGTGTGTTCCGAAATCTTAGCTTCTATGGGCATAATGATTCGAATGCTGAAACTTTTGAAACACAGTGCTGTACTTTTGAAAGTGGCGGTGTCAAGACTGGAACCAAAGACTTTGGTGTCAATGCATTGTGCTTACCGTCGATGTGGAGATTCTTGACGGTCGCGGCATCAAGGAGCCTGGACGAATGAAGGTAAGATACCTGCAAACAGGTACATATCCGAAAATCTCCGAGCAGCAAAAAGGTAGGACAAAATTTCCTTATTTGTGTTACCCTCGTCGACGCAAGAGACTAAGAGCATAGCACTGCGGTTTGGATGGATAAAATCAATTGCGATCTATAAAGAGGGAAACACTATCTACTTTTGATGTACGGCTTATTTCACGTCCCGCCGTTTTGCGTAATGACTATCATATGACTATCAATATGAATATATTTTTTGTTCTTGCCGCACCCGACTAGTATCATCCGACTAAAATCTGCGACAGTTTATTGTTGAGACTGATGCCAGAACATTGGACTAGCCAGCTTAAGAATTTATCTTGCAATTATCTATACTGTTTGAACTAATCTGCATCACAGGGGGGCACTAATAAAACACGAACTGTCTTAAGCAACTTGAGTGGGTTAGAACCGGCAATATTTTGACTATTTTATTTTTATACTGATGGCATCCTAAAATTTAGCAGAAACCCATAAATAAATTAAAATCAACTTGCCAACATATAACAGATAGTCACATTGTTTCCTCACAACCTTTCTTGTTTTTTTAAAAAAATCAATATGTGTAAGTGTTAATACAACAAACAGGAGAGATTCCGAGGTCATCAAGTCATGAGATAAATATGATGCAACAGTTCATACTATTCAATTATTTTTTGGTCATTTTGATGTATATGCGCAAGTGCATAACTAAGTGTATTTGAACCGAACAACAAACGCATTCCGTAACCTATGCGAGTGAATTCGCCTAATGCAACTATTATATTTCATGATTGTAACATAATGTAGCTATAGTAAAATTGCGCAAGTAACTTTTGGTATACTATGTGTTAGTGAGTTTTGTATGAATCGTCTATGGTTCAGAGACGCCATGCAAAATCGTCAGGCGTTCCTTCTTTCTTATTTTTTCTTTGCGGTTCATTGCAGCGCATCATGTGTGTCATAGTGGCCGCCTTAAGAAAAGGCAATGCCAATGACAATTCTTTGCTTGCATATGCGGCTTGAGATCTCAAACCACAGTAACGCTTTGCGAATCCTGAGGTTGTTTTAAAAAATAAAAAAGATATAAGAATGGCCATCCAAACCCCGGGTATTAGTTTTTAATGGTAGAAATTAGTATTTAGTGTATAGATTTTTATTGTGATTTTTGTTAAGGAATTAACATGTATGTGTAATGTTTTCCAAGAAAGTAACGCCTCGTAATTCTATATCTTCCACCTTTCCGTCCCTGATGCAAATTTTTTTTGTGTGTGTTTTTTTTTTGAAAAGCATCTCATTCTTCTATCCCTCTACTTCTTTCGAGGCAATCCTAGCGGCAGTCCATACTCCAAATTTTTGTGTTTGATAATGTAGCCAGAGAGCAAGTTTTTTTCTTGTAATCCTCAAGCAAAATCTTAAATTGTAAAGCCATTAGGCAAACGAATAGCAAGCACATCTGTCTCATCCCCGACTTTAAATTGGTACCATGCGAAGTGCTTCAGAACGGAAATTTGTGTAATCTACTATTTGAAGCTAAGTCGTTATGTCTAAAATTGCCCAGTTTGGAGAAAAGCCTAGTTTGTCATGTAAACCCGTGTCATCAAAGTATTGTCTTTTGTTTAAATCTGTACAAAGAAACAGGAAAAAGCCGAACACTGCATGTTTACACAGAGAATTCATCAGCGGCTTTAAATAATAATCAACAAAAAGATAGACTTAATCGAAGACCTAAATCAAAGAAAACTCAATTGTTGTGCAAAAGAATATAACTTTGTCCGTCTGTTCTTGAGTAATGTAAAAGTTAGTTTTCTCCATTTTTTTTGTTGAGAGCACATTAAGGAGTAGAGGACAGAAAAGGGGAAGAATTAGCTTGCATTAGTTGTGGATTTCTTATGGTATTATTTGTATTATTCCTATTTGTATTATTTTGAAATTTTGAATCCCTGTTAGTCAAAATGTATGTAACGATTCAATTATTCACATGTTTCCTAACAGAAACTAGTCTAGTTGGTTTACGACCTTCCTTTTGTTTTTGTGCATTTGAGTTAAGTTTGGCATAAAGTTTATATTTAGTTTTTAAACCAGAACGTTTAGTTTCTGAGACAGTTTGATATCCTCGATCCCTGTTAGCTACTTGCGGGTTTGACCTTCCGTCATTCCCGGGATAGGAAAAATAGAGAAATTTTTTTTAGCTTTAGGAAACAGGATCTTCAATAGGGTATTCCTTAGGGATAAGCTCCTATGACTTTCATCCCCCTGATGTCTAGTTCGAGTCCAGCCATGTTCCTTTGGAATTTTGGTTCATTGCTGTGTGTGGGTGTGTAAGGAAGCGAGCCCTAGGTTTTCTACTAGCTTCCTCATGAGACAGTCGTAAGAGTTTCTCCAGGTACAAACAAAAATAGAGGTTTCCGCGTCCGGTCTGCGTTCATCACTTCTAGCGATGACGTCCCTGTACGACCAGACCTTGAGGAAATACCTTTTTAAAACCTCGTCTCTTCCTATCCAGCCCCATTCAATCAGTTTCCTTAATGCCCTCCACAACTATTATAACGCATTTATGCGCAGTGCGTTTCTTTTATTTATACAACTATTATAGCACATTTTAGCTCAGTGCCTTGCTTCTGATTTATACAAATATTATAGCGTACCTTTACTCAGCGCTTTGTTTTTTGTTTATGCAGCTATTATAGCGCTTTTTTGCTAAGTGCGCTTCTTATTATTTATGCAATTATAGCGCATTTTTGCTCAGTATCTTGATTATTACTAATACAACTACCATATCGCATTTGTGCTCGGCGCGTTGCTTATTACTTATACAACTATTGTAGTGCACTTAAGCTCAGTGCGTTTCTTATTATTTACACAAATGTTATAGCACATTTATCCTCGGTGCGTTTCTTATTATTTATACAACTATTATAGCGCTTTTTTGCTCAGTGCGTTTTTTATTATTGATGCAAGTATTATAGCGCATTCTTGCTCAGTGCCTTCCTCATCTTTTATAAAACTATTAAAGCGCATTTTCGCTCAGTGCCTTGTTTATTACTTAAACAACTATTAATGCACTTATGCTCAGTACGTTTCTTATTATTTTCATAACTATTGTAGCATATTTATCCTCGATGCGTTTCCTATACAACTATTATAGCGCATTTATCGTTGATGCGTTTCTTATTTATACAACCATTAAGGCTCAATTGTGCTTGGTTTGTTGAGTGAGAGTCAACATTTGACATGGCGATGAAAATAGTAAATATGGGGGAAGTCGAAGAGCGTCTCGAGCTAAGTATTTGAGAGAGGAAAATGTAAAGATACATGACCGCAATTAACATTACCTAACCTCCACTTTCCCATGGTCACTACTTTAAGATAATGTACGAAAAATGCAAGAAAGCAATTATTAATAATAAATACGAGGATATGAAAATATATTTCGAAAGAAAAAAAAAGAAAAAGTATTGACCCAAGAGGGGTTTAAACCGAGGATCTTTCACTCAACATGCGACCGTCTTGACCATTCGGCCACGAAGCCGAGTTACGAAATATCGGTTTCGTCGTTGAATTTACAGTGGGTAGCGTCAGAGTCTGTCAGTATGAATTCGTAGGTGACGACGACTTCCGTCGTGTTTACTGTCTTAATTCTCACTACAAATTTTGGGCCAATCCAAGCGGAACGATGCGTAACTGCAAGCAGAGCGATGCGATTTTCGCTGAGTTTCCAATCCTACATGATGGTTACGTTGGAGTATATGTTTCTTTCTTCTCGGAATACATATGAAAGTCCTTTTAAGAAGAGTAGCTTTTTCTGTCTTCTCAGAACATGGTGCATTGGTTTTCTTTTACTTATTTAAAGTTACATTACAGTGGTGGGTCCATCAAAAAGTCAGTTTTAGGTAGATTAGTATAATTTTCAGCGTAATTATTGATGTAGTTTATGTCGTGTTATTCCTACTTATCTTTTTTTCTTTACAATTACGTAGAAGCGCGTACCACTTGAGGGTCAGACTTACGGATGTATGTAAGGGTGCCCCCCAGATTGTCAGTTTCAGACAGATTAGTATAATTTTCAGTGTAATTATTTATATATTTATGTACATTTCGTACACAGAAGTCCATGAACCCCCGTTCTAAATAATCCTCTGTCTTACTTATTATATATACAATATAGAGCATTTTTGGTCAGTGCTTTTCTTAATATTTATACAACTACTATAACGCATTTATGGTCGGTGCGCTGCTTATTATTTATACAACTATTATAGCGAATTTTTGATGAGTGCGTTGCCTGTTACTTATACAATTATTATAGCGCATTAATGTTCAGTGCATTTCTTATTGTCTATACAACTATTTTAGCAATTTTTTGCTCAGGGCGCTTCTTATTATTTCTACAACTAATATAGCGCATTTATGCTAAGTGCGTTGATTAATAATTATTCAACTATTATAGCGCATTTATGCTCGGTGTGTTTCTTATTATTTATACAACTAATATAGCGCTTTTTTGCTCAGTGCATTGCTAATTACTTATACAACTATTATAACGCATTTATGCTTAGTGCGTTGCTTATTAATTATACAAATACTATAGCATATTTGTGCAACGCGAACAGAAAAAAACAAGGAGCCAAAACAACTTAAATTCGAACCGAGCCTAAAACAAGATTACCAACTCGAACTCTCAAATAGGTTCGAAATCATAGCCGACTCGAATAATAATAATAATAATAATGATACTAATAATGAAATTAATGTAAGTAAGATGTGGGTGGCAATTCGTGAAACAATTAAGAGCGAAGCGAAGGAACGTGTAGATGAGAAGAAGCAACAGAAAAACAATCCTTGGTTTGATGAAGAACGCCTGAAACTTCATGAGGAACCAAAACAAGCAAGGCAACGATGGATAAGTAATAAAAGCGAAGCAAATACCAACCACTACAGTCACGCGAAACGAAACGCCACACTCGGGCTCAGAATCAGAAAGCGAGAATATCTGACGCAGAAGATTCAGCAGATAGAGGAAAACGGCAAGACAAATAACATACGAGATCTATACAAACAGGTAAACTCGTTAAGGAAAGGTTACCAGCCGACGTTAGGAATGATTAGAAATGAACGTGGAGATCTCCAGGCTGATCCAACTAAAGTTGTCGATGTGTGGAAAAGTTATTTCGACAAACTTCTTAATGTACACAACGGGGAACAAACAGAGGAATTTGAAATCCATACCGCAGAACCGTGGATCCCGAACCTAGCGAGATCGAGATCGAAATGTCGGTAAAGAAATTGAAAAATTTCAAATCACCAGGAATAGACAATATTCCAGCCGAATTAATCAATGCAGGAGGAACGGCACTAATCAAGAAACTACATCAATTGATAAGTGCTATATGGAGAAAGGAGGAGCTACCAAAGGAATGGAAAATCTCAATAATAGTTCCGATTTACAGAAAAAGGCGATAAATCGGACTGTAATAATTACCACGGAACCTCGTTAGTTCCAACCTGTTACAAGGTTTTAAGTAATATTCTGCTAACACGCCTAAGTGTATACGTAGATGAAATAATTGGAGATCACCAATGTGGATTTAGAAGAAATAGATCCACGTTGGAGCAGAATTTTGCCTTGAGACAAATTTTGGAGAAGAAATGGGAATACAGTGGGACGGTTCATCGGCCATTCATTGATTTTAAGAAAGCATATGATTCTATCAAAATTGAAAAGTTATACAGTATCCTGATACGATTTGGAATTCCGGAAAGATTGGTTCAACTAGTGAAGATGTGTCTCAGCGACCCCTTAAGCAGAGTACGCGTAGGTAATAAATTAATCTTTAACTTTGCGTTAGAATATGCGATTTTAAAAATTAAAGGGGGCAAAAAGGGACTATCATTGAATGTTTTGAATCAATTGTTTGTATACGCGGATGATGTAGATTTAATAGGGGACGATATAGATGCAGTACAAAGCAACACCGATGACTTAGTAGAAGCGTGCGATGAGGTAGGTCTACAGGTAACCATAGATAAAACAAAATACATGATAACAAGCCGAAACACAGGGAATGAAGGAAATAAAACATAAGAACTAGAGATGAGGTCATAGAGAAAGTAAGCAAATTTAAATACTTGGAAGCATACGTAACAAGCAAAAATGAGGTCACGGAAGAAATAAACAGTCACTTAGTATCGGGGAACGCATGTTTCTATTCAGTCCAAAAACTTCTAACATCGCGATTAATATCAACGAAATTGAAATTGATAATATACAGAACGGTTATTCTGCCGGTAATACTTTACGGTTGCGAAAGTTGGAGTACGACCGTAGTAAATGAACATAAATTACGTGTATTTGAAAATAAGATTTTGAGAAAGATATACGGGCCGAAACTCGACGAGACGACTGGAGAGTGGAGGAGACTGCGTAATGAAGAACTCCACGTACTGTACGATTCACGAGATGTTGTAAAAATAATGAAATCGCGACGACTAAGGTGGGCAGGCCATGTAGCTTGGATGGGGGAAAAACGAAGATTATATTATGTAATAGTTAAAAGACCGGATAGAAAGATGCCATTGGGAAGCCCGAGACGCTGTTGGGAGGACAATATTAGAAGAGATTTTCGAGAAGTAATTGTTTGTGATGAAAACTGGCTTGATATTGCAAAGGATAGAATTCAATGGTGAACGTTCATTACTGCGGCGATGAACTTGCGAGTTCAATAAGCAATAGAGTTAGTTAGTTAATAGCACATTTATGCTAGGTTCGTTTCTTATTATTCATACAATTATTATAGCGCTTTTTGCTCAGTGCGTTTCTTATTATTTATACAACTATTATAGGAAATTTTTTCTCAGCGCATTCTTATTATTTATACAACTTTTATAGGCTCTCTTGCTCAATGCGTTGCTAATTACTTACACAACTATTATAGCGCATTTATGCTCAGTGCCTTCCTTATTATTTGTACAACTATTATAGTGCATTTTTGCTCAGTGCCTTGCTTATCATTTATACAATTATTAAAACGCATTGATGCTCGGTGAGTTTCTTATTATTTACATAACTATTGTAGCACATTTATGCTCAGCGCGTTCTTATTTCCTACACAACTATTATAGCGCGTTTATCGTTGGTGCGTTTCTTATTATTTATACAACCATTAAGGCTCAATTGTGTTTGGTTCGTTGGGTAAGAGTCAACTTTTGGGCCAATCCAACCTCTGCGATACTCCAAGCAGGGCGTTGCGATTTTCGGTGAGTTTCCAATCCTGCACGATGGTTACGTTGGGGTATTCCTTCTTCTCGGAATACATATAAAAGTCCTTTTAAGAAGGGTAGTTTTTTCTGTCTTCTCAGAGTGGATTTCTTTTATTTATTTAAATTTACGTTGCAGTGGTGAGCATATTGTATTGGTTTTCTCGTATTTATTTAACTTACATTACAGTGGTGGACCCACCAAAAAGTCAGTTTTAAGCAGATTAGTATAATTTTCAGCATAATTATTTATGTAGTTTATGTCGTGTTTTCCTACTTATATTTTTCTTTACAAGTACGTTACACGCACGTACCACTTGTGGGTCAGACTTACGGATTTATGTAGGGGTGACCCCTAAATGTCAGTTTTAGACAGATTAGCATAATTTACAGTGTACTTATTTATATATTTATGTACATTTGGTACACGGAAGTCCATGACCCCCCCGTTCTATACAATCTTCTGGGTGAATCATGCTTGCTTTTACATATTACTTTATGATTTGTCCTCAAATAAACGTTAATAGCGCATTTTCGCCTCGTGTCTTGCTTATTACTTATACAACTATTATAACGCATTTATGCTCCGTGCGTTGCTTATTACTTATACAACTCTTATAGTGCATTTAATCTCAGTGCTTTTCTTATTATTTATACAACTAATATAGCGCATTTTTGCTCAGTGCCTTGCTTATCATTTATACAAATATTATAGCGCATTTTTGCTCAGTGTCTTGCTTATTACTAATACAACTATTACAACGCATGTTTGCTCATTGCGTTGCTTATTATTTATACAACTATTATAGCTTATTTTTGGACAGTGCGCTGCTTATTACTTATACAACTGTTATAACGCATTTATGCTCAGTGTGTTTCTCATTATTTATAGAACCTATATAGCGCATTTGAGCTCAGAGCGCTTCTAATTATTTATACAATTATTATTGCGCATTTTCCTCAGTGCCCTTTCTTATTATTTATACAACTATTGTAGCCTATTTTTGCTCAATGCCTTGCTTATGATTTGTTCAAATATTATAGCGTAATTTTACTCAGCGCCTTGTTTATTGCTTATGCAGCCATTATAGAACTTTTTTGCTAATTGCGTTCCTTATTACTTACACAACTATATTAGAACATTTTTGCTGAGTACCTTGTTTATTACTTATACAACTATTATATCGCATTTTTGCTCGGTTGCGCTGTTTATTACTTATAAAATTATTGTAGCGAATTTGTGTTCAGTGCGATTCTTATTATTTATAGAACTATTATAACGCATTTATGCTCAGTTCGTTTCTTATTATTTATACAATTATTATAGCGCATTTTGCTCAATGCCTTTCTTATTATTTATATAACTATTATAGCCCATTTTTGCTTAGTGCCTTCCTTATTATTTATAAGACTCTTATAGCGCAATTATACTCTGTGCGTTTCTTATTATTTATACAACTGTTATAGCCCATTTTGCTTAGGACCTTGGTTATTTCTTATAAAACTATAATAGTGCATTTATGCTCAGTGCGTTTCTTATTATTTATGAAACTATTATAGCGCATTTTAGCTCAGTGCCTTGCTTATGATTTATACAAATATTATAGCGTACTCTTACTCAGCGCTTTGTTTATTGTTTATGCAGTTATTTAAGTGCTTTTTTGCTCAGTTCTTTTCCTATTATTTATACAACTATCATAGCGCCTTTTTGCTCAGTACATTGCTTATTATAAAACTATTATATCGCAGTTATGCTCGGCCCGTTGCTTATTACCTATACAACTGTTGTAGAGCATTTAAGCTCAGGGCCTTGCTTAACATTTATGCAAATATGATAGCGCAGTTTTTCTCAGTGGCTTGCTTATTACTTATACAATTATTATAAATCATTTATGCTGTGTGTATTGCCTATTATTTATACAACTATTATAGCGCATTTGTGCTCGTTGCGTTTCTTATTATTTATACAACTATTATAACGCATATATGCTCAGGACGTTTCTCATTATTTATACAACTAATATAGTGCATTTTAGCTCAGTGCCTTCCTAATTACTTATACAAATATTATAACGCATAATGCTCAGTGCGTTACTTATCATTTATACAACTATGATAGCGCAGTTTTCCTCAGTGACTTACTCATTACTTATACAACTATTATAATTCATTAATGCTCTGTGCATTGCCTATTACTTACACAACTATTATAGCGCATTTGTGCTCGTTGCGTTTCTTATTATTTAT
>JAGDQP010013760.1:12445-24772 GCA_022664845.1 Lepisma saccharinum
TGTGCTCGTTGCGTTTCTTATTATTTATACAACTATTATAACGCATACATGCTCAGAGCGTTTCTAATTATTTATAGAACCAATATAGGCCATTTTACCTCAGTGCCTTCCTTTTTAGTTATACAACTAGTATAAGGCATTAATGCTCAGTGCGTTACTTATCATTTATACAACTATGATAGCGCATTAATGCTCGGTGCGTTTCTTATTATTTATGCAACTATCATAGCGCTTTTTTGCTCGGTGCGTTTGCTATTATTTATATTACTGTTATAACGCCTTTTTGCTCAGTGCCTTGCTTATTATTTAAGACAACTCTTATATCGCATTTTCGTTCAGTACCTTGCTTATTATATATCTTTTATAGCGCATTTTCGCTCAGTCCCTTGCTTATCATTTATACTACTATTATAACTACTTTTACTCAGTGCTTTGTTTATTGTTTATACAACTATAATAGCGCTATTTGCTCAGTGCGTCTCTTTTTATTTATACAACCATTGTAGCGCTTTTTCGCTTAGTGCCTTGCTTATTACTTATACAAGTATTATAGCGCATTTATTTTCTGCGCGCTTCTTATTATTTATACAACCATTATAGCGCAGTTTTGCTGAGTGCCTTGTTTAACATTTAAACAACTATGATAGCGCAGTTTTTCTCAGTGCCTTCCTTATTACTTATACATGTATTATAATTCATTTATGCTCTGTGCTCATTTAGCCCATTTTGCTTAGGACCTTGCTTATTTCTTATAAAACTATAATAGTGCATTTATGCTCAGTGCGTTTCTTATTATTTATGAAACTATTAAAGCGCATTTTTGCTCAGTGCCTTTCTTATTATTTATAGAACTACTGTAACGCATTTATGCTCATTGTGTCCCTTGTTGTCTATACAACTATTATGGCGATTTTTGGTAGGTGTCTTTCTTATTATTTATACAACTATTATACCGCATTTTTGCTCGGTGCGTTTCTTATTATTTACACAACTATTATAGTGTGTTTTTTGCTCAGTGCCTTGCTTATTATTTATGTAACTATGAGAACGCATTTTTGCGCAATGCCCTGCTTATTACTTATACAACTATTATAGCGCATTTATGCTCGGTGCGTTTCTAATTATTTATAAAACTATAGCGCAGTTTTGCTCAGTGCCTTGCTAATTATTTATACAACTATTATAGCGCATTTATGGTCAGAGCCTTGCTTATTACATATACAACTATTATAGCTCGTTTATGCTCGATGCCTTTCTTATTATTTATACGACTATTATAGCGCATTTTTGTTCAGTGTCTTGCTTATTACTTGTACAACTAATATAACGCATTTTTCCTCAGTGAATTGCTTATTACTTATACAATTATTATAGGGCTTTTATGCTCGTTGCGGTACTTATTATTTATACGACTATTATAGCGCATTTATATTCGGTGCGTTACTTATTATTTAGATAACTTTTATAGCTCATTTTTGCTCCGTGCCATGCTTATTAAACAAAATACTTTAGTAATTTAAGAATAAGCCACAGAAGCTCATAATGATATAAATAATTATTGTTAAGATTGTAGCCTGGGGAACCTCAGCTGATATTTCAAAATTAATTTGAAGGTTTGCAAATGTTTAAGAACGGGTAAATTCTAACTATCAAGAACAACACCCTTTATCCTGTCAATGAGAAAATCAAACTAAGATGATGAACGTTACACAGTATTTCGTTCAATATCTGTCTCACCAGTGTTCCACCTTTCGTTTTTTTCAGGTGTTCAACGTAGTTAGCCCAAATATATTACACAATTTCTGTATATCTTATTTCTGTCTAATTTCCTGATTACTAACTATTAGAGAAAAGTTTACCTCGGTATTACAACAAAAAGGAACAATGGTTGGTTTTCACTTTATGATATGATTCTCACAAATCTCTCTTCTGTTACAGGTGAATGTACACATTCATTCAATGATTTTACTCCTCTTTCGTAACACCGTTAACTCCCCTCTAAAATTTCAGTTACACATTTGTAAGAAATAATCTAATATGACTTGTAATCAATCGTCCTAAAATATAGTGCGCTCAAAATAATACCTAATGAGAAAATGTATTGATTAGATCAGATTAGAATTTGACTTTGCTCTGTACTGTTATTTACTGAGAACATTCCTTCGTGTTACGAGAGGTTGAGCCTTATCTTCCCAATTGTCTCTTGGTTAACCGTATAAACTTTTCCCATTCTTCTAACCTAGGAAATTCTCTCAACAAATATGTGCAATCATTTGTGGATCATCTTGTATATTATTGGAAACGTGGAGAAGATAACTCCAAAAGTAAACACCAACGAAACCAGTTGGAAGTTTTTTCTTTAAATCTGGCGACAGACAATAATAAGGTTGAACATTTGAATTTGAACAGAAAAATTCAAACCTATTTATGCCGCTATATAGGAAGACATCTCTTCCGTTAATGCATTAATATATTATCTGCATTGGTTACAAGGGAAATATGAACCAAAGAAAACAACAGGAAAATCTGTTGACTGTCAATATCGATTCAAAAATTGACAAACTTCAAGGAATGATACGTCAAGAAAATAAGGGAAAAAAAAATGTTTTGTGACCAGAATGGAAATTCTGCCATGTTTAGTAGCTACAAGTTTATGAAAGTGTGGGAAAATTAGCTTTAAAGCATTACAGTTTTGTCACTAACGTTTGAGCATATATGACATCCTATTGTCAGAACATTGAAACCAGTCCGAAGAAAATTGCATATTTCAAGACGGTTTAATTGATGTGGAAGGAATTTCTCAAAGATAATAGGTAATTCCCGGAAATTCGCGAAGACGCAGATATAGTGTCGAAAGTTTCTACCTTTTCATTATTTATATACACTTAGTGTTAAATTTATAATGCACTGATTTATAATGTTTTTTTATTCGAAGCTATCATTCCGGATATCCGTATTCTCGTAATATAGAAGGACAATAACATTTGCCCGCCACTGTCATTACATAAATCAACCATAAGATTTCAAGATTCTTAGAAGGGAATAAAAATATACTTCCGAAAACCTACCTCATATGGAAGAAACTATTACAAAGTGCTCTTAAAGATGAAAGGAGTGTCTATTTTTTTCAATTAATTCTGTTCTTAACATTATCCAGTTAATATCAAGATTTTGGATTATCATTAATAATGTTCCAGAATATAAATATTTTCTAACAAATATATTTTCTTCATACGTTATGGAATTTGAAATTAAATTGTTTCCAGCTTAAGGATCAAAAGGGGGTTTTAAAACATGATTTAGAAAATCAGTTTGGTTACGATTTCGAAATATGTGTTTCAATATATTTGTTGTCTTTACTCTTCACACTGGTGAAATTGCCGATCATGATGTACAACAAGAACATCGTGAACGGTCATCATTATTATTGTCAACCTAGTTTACCTGCCAGTGAAAATTATAGAGTTCACAGTATAGCAAACAACAAGTTTGAATACTTATAAACATAAGGATCTTAAACAAAGAGTATGATCGTATTAATTTAAAGAAAAAATGTGAAAGAGTGCTCTTAATCTGAACGTCCTAGTAGGAGCTTTCTTTTGAACAAGAGATAGATGAATTTTAAATACTTCAAAGGGAGTACTAACAGTGCTTCCACCTAAGCTCTATGAAGTGAGCATTTTGCCCTAAGTCGGGAAACTTGCTCATATACGGGTAAAATGCAAACACATTTAGAAACATAATATATAAGGGTTATATTACATGATGCTTCTATATATGGTTTCCATGAACTAATAAGGTAAAATGGTAATTTTTTAATTATCATCAAATATATTTGAATATCTAAGAGATTACATAAAATTCTAGACAGCAAAATTGCTGTTTATATCCTGTTTCTAAGCAAGAAGTGATATGAAATAAAGAAATCAAATTATCCTCAAGTGAAATTAGCACCCACATTTATCCTTCAAAATGCAACAACAACACCATAAACATGAAAGAGACCCAGAAGAAACGTTTCGCTACTAATTACGGAAGGTGAATAGAATAATACCGGGTCAATTAGTAACACGCAGTGTCGTCTGCGATCGGGCGCGACCACAGTTTGCAGGGGAAAGAATAAGCTGTCGCGGACAATTCGGCTAAGGCAGACAACCCTGACAAAAAAATTCCGTTCCTCCAGGTTCGGGCGTTAGACGTGAGACTAACAATCTCACTCTAAAAAAGAACTATTGAGAAGCCTTCAGTGAAGCCTCTGACAGGACGGATCAAAAGGAATAAACTTTGAAATAGAAAAATGGGATTCGCTTTCGATACATGGAATTTAAGATCACTAGAAAAACCAGGAGCAATACAAGGCCTTCTATCACAACTAGAACAATATGGACTAAGCATAACAGCACTACAGAAAACAAGATGACAAGCAATATACATTACGGATACCAGAACACATACACTGTTATATAGTAGGAAAGAGGGAGTTAATAAGGAACTGGAAATAGCATTGAAAGTAGGTAAACACATGAAGGAAGACAAAACAAAATCACAGCCATAAACGAAAGAATATGCACACTAAGAATAAAGACCAAATTATTCAGAGTAACGTTCATAAATGCTCATGCACCAACCGAAGAGATAAATGATGCAGAAAAGGATGAGTTTTATCAGATACTAGAAGAAACATACATCTCAGTTCCCAATACCGACACAAAATTGGTACTTGGCGATCGGAATTCCAAAATAGGACAAGAAGAAACATAACATAGGACGTTCGGGAGACACAGTTTGCATTAGGTTACAGATAATAATGGACAAGGCTGATAGATTTCGCAGCAGGAAGAAACACGATAATAGTGTCAACTTGCTTTCCCCACAATCATATTCATAAACAAACATGAAAATCACCAGACGGTAAACCCAACAACCAAATAGACCATGTCACAAACGACAAGAGGAAAGTCAGCAATATTCTTGTTGTTAGATACTATAGAGATGGAAATAGTGACTGATCACTTCTTGGTGAAAGTAAATTACGGAGAGAGCATAGCACAAAGGACACACAAGATTGAGACAACCAATAGGCCAATCAATGTGGGAAACAGGATTGTAACACACAACTTACGCAAACAACGTATCGAAGAACTTTCTGAAGACCCAACAGGCACAAACATTAAAAAAGAAGCAGTAGAGGCAGAATGGGAAAGAATGAAACGAACAATACACACAGGTGCGGAACAAACCATTGGACATAAAACAAAGCCAAAAAATAATGTATGGTGCGATTATCAATGTGAGAACACAATCAAGGAGAAAAACGAGGTATACAAAAAATGGATCGAGCGACCAACGAGAGCAAGAACTGAAGAATACAGGAGACTTAGGACCATAGCAAATAAATTATGTCGCACCAAGAAACGGCAGAAGATCGAAGAACGTCTAAATGGGATAGAAGAGGACATCATAAATAAAAATATAAGAAAGTTACAACAAGATATTACAGAAGTATAACTCAAACCAACACAGACAAAACAAAAGCAATGCTTCAGTTCAGGAATCCCAAATGTAGCGGATCTATTAAATTAAGAGGTGATGAGATCAAATTAGAAACAAAGTTCAAATATCTAGGAACGACCGTAAGTGATAGCAATGACCAAATCGAAGAAATCAGAGCGAGACTTGCAGCAGCGAACAGAGCATATAACTCACTAAAAAAAGTGTTCAGGTCCAAACAAATAACGTGGAACACGAAGCTAAGATTCTATAAAACCTTCATCAGATCAGTGATATGCTATGGTTGCGAAAGTTGGAGTATAAGCAAAAGTGTGAAAGAGATGTTGGGCACTTTCGAACGGAAGATTTTACGCAGAATATATGGTTTCGTAGAGGAGAATGGGGTCTGGAGGATTCGAAGTAACACTAATGAAGTAACATTAAAAATTTAACCAGTCAAAAAGAAAGGAACAAACCGGATTCAGATCTGCTTTGTGCTTCGGTGGCTCAGTGGTACACCGCTCACTTCTGGTGCTTGGGGTAGCAGGTTCGAGTCCGGCTCGTGTCATGTGGTTTTGTGCTGTACAAATACTGTGTGCGTGGATATTCTCGGGGTTCTTCCATTTCCTTCAACTTTCTTCATTTCATCAATTCTCGCGTCATCATCCATTCGACAAATTAAAATTAAGATTCGTTTCAAGAGCACTTGGTAGTCGGGCTCCATTTTTAATATACTGAAAAATAACGAACAAATTACAATAAAAATTGTATTTTAGAAAGTGGGCTAAATAATACTTAAGAGCATCTATCAACTAAATTAATCCACAATTTGAAGATAATTTGGTATTGATGGGAAATTTGAAATCCCGGGCCATGCCGTTTTAAGTTATGAACTTCAAATATATCGACTTAAACAATTAGCTTAAAAATCTGAAACAATTTATAAGTGTTATATCACGTTTCAAGGATTAAGTATTGTACTTGATGTTTTTATGTATTTAAAAAAAATAAAAATAAGACATTTGAATCCCAGTGTATCAAACATGAGGGTCACTAAATTATTACTTTAAGAGAGAGTGAGTGAGTAAGAGAAATATATTTTTCATTTGCTTTCTAAAAGAAGTGCAGTGAATTCATCAGAAAAGATTACATTCAAATAAATAAAAGTTTCTTGATGATACAATTATCCCAGTCTTATTTTAATGTTTTCAGGGTTTTTTAAAAACTATGTTTTGTGATAATTTGGCGTATTCGTGATAATATAGAGGCTATATTAAAATGAACGGCAATATATGAAGAAATATAACAGCAGCATCCAAAGTACCCCTTGTGAAATGCATGCAGTGAAAAACATAAAAACATACACCAGATATATGAAAATAGAATAGCAAAATATATTAAGTTCAGGGAGGGCAAATGCCGTCTCTTGCCCCCTTGACGATGTCCTTGCCTTTGGGCCTTTCCAAAAGGAAGTGTTTGTGTTTATTTCACTTGCTACTAATTTTCTTCATTTCATATATCTTCTTGATTAAAAAGTTACTGTAAACAGTAATTTTACGTTCTAGAATTTTGTTAAATTTTAGTTATTCAGATATATTTGTTTGCTGATAATTACAATAGTCCCGACTCACCTTTTTGTTCACGAAAACCGCATAGATGCACCACGTACTATAATTGTTATGGATTATTTTTCTGCTCCTATATATATATGTGTATTTTACCCGTAGATGTGCATGTTACCCGACGTCATGGCAAAGCGGTAACATTGCTTCTTAGATTCTGTGTAATTAAAGCAAACATGCTCCAAACCAGTATAATCAACTTCTAAATAGAATAGGCTAACGCGGCGCCACTTGAAAGTTGAGCAAGAGAATATTTGTTTGACAACAGCACGTATAATGTGATATATTCTATCATATAACTGCAGTGCTTCACTCTTTGGTATTGTTTGTTATAGTTGTTTCGTTTGTATTTGAGAAGAAAATGTAAATCTCCGGTGCAGCTTACCGTTGTACTGAGAAATATAAGAAAGAAAGTATTCTATCGTTTCACAAATAAATGATCATTTAATATTACCGTATGTAAGACGCTCTTTCGTGCAGTTTATCTGCTAGAAATATAAAAGAAAATACACACCTTTGATTAGAATTATTTGATGCGAAGGTATTTTATCGTGTTAGATCCGTAGTTATAAAACTGTCCCTCAATGCCAAAGAGAAATATCCATAAAAATAAGAATTCTTACTTTCAGAAATACTGGATCGTTTTCATTTAGGCCAATTGGAAATAAAGTGGTTATATTCGTGTAGAGAAATCTATCTATTTAATAATGAAACAGTTCTGAGCCCATAATGTGCTGTTGAATTTTATTGACGGCTTTAGGCACCTAAGGCTCAGGCCGGGAAAAGCAAGGGAAAGGATTCGGGAAGATGTATGCTCGAGTCTATGTTGAAGGTGTCATTGCCTGGTGTGCCTGAGCAAAAATTCTGAAAGCCCCTCAGTCAAGATGGTTGACCGCTGGGATCGAACTCACGACCTCCTGAACCCTACGTCAACGCTCTAATATTGAGCTATAGCGGCTCGGTAAGTAATGTGCTGTTGAAAAGACTAGTAAATTATTAAGAGCAATGATGATGATGATGATGGGTTTTCTGCCCGAAGGCAGCTCTTGACCAGAAGATCCCAGACCAAGGTGAACCGATGGTGATTTGCCATTGCCTTCAATAGCTCGAAGATTACTTCCTAAGGACGGGACCTACAGATTAATTTGTATTCGGAAAAACTTCCGTCCCCGCTAGGAATCGAACGAGAAACACCCTGATTACACTATTAAGAACAATAGAAATAAATTTAACATGGCAACAAAAATAGATAAGAAACGCTTCTTATGGGTCACCTTGGTCGGTAAGAGGAAAACTAGTGAATTCTATATACCTGACGTCAGACACAACAACATATGACTATTCGTATTGTTTATGATATAAAGTCAAAACAGAACATTTGAAAAGCTAGAAAAAACAATGTTGTTTTTAATACTTTTAAGACAAACGTTTTCCTCTAAATTTAAAGACAGTGTTCTTCATTCTCACATAACATTTCCGGCATCTTCTAGAAAATCTTTGAGAACAAAAAAAAAATATTTATCAAGAACGTTTTACATAATTGATTTATATATTAAATTATACCTTATATTTATCAATTAAATTAGGAATTGTTTGTATCTTACGTGTTGAACTTAACGAAGGTGAGATCTAATGCGAATTCTGAATTGTTTTTCTTCATAAAAAGATCGTGCAATGGTATACACAAATGATATAATACCAAGCAGCGCACGGGTCGCGGTTTCATTCCTGCCAAACAAACAGAGAAACAGTTGAATGCTTATTATACAGATGTTCTCGGGATATCAGCCAGGTGAAGTCCGACGATAGAGCCGACGTTTCAAGAACAGACATTGTTCTCATCTTCAGGGCAAGTATACTGAGACCAGTTCATGTGTACTATATATAGTAACGGTAGGGGGCGGAGCTTAAGAATCTGTGTCTCTGATTGGTTGGCCTATAGCTTGACGCTGATTGGTCGTTTTCATGTATGATTTCTTTATGACTGGTGTCCAAGTCCGACTAAGTTGAAATCCTGTATCTCTGTTGACGTTATTACGTTCTTGTAGTATGGCAAGAGATTCTTTTATTATCCTATCCCAGTAATTGGAGCTCTTTGCCATACTACAAGAACGTAATAACGTCAACAGAGATACAGGATTTCAACTTAGTCGGACTTGGACACCAGTCATAAAGAAAACATACATGAAAACGACCAATCAGCGTCAAGCTATAGGCCAACCAATCACAGACACAGATTCTTAAGCTCCGCCCCCTACCGTTACTATATATAGTACACATGAACTGGGCTTATTCAGCATATATATAAACGATATTCCTAAAAGCACAAATACCAACATTGCCTTATTTGCAGATGAT
Organism: Lepisma saccharinum; assembly: GCA_022664845.1. Lineage (NCBI taxonomy): Eukaryota > Metazoa > Arthropoda > Insecta > Zygentoma > Lepismatidae > Lepisma > Lepisma saccharinum. The sequence goes on from JAGDQP010013760.1 coordinate 21,916, forward strand.
ACTTGTATCTATGCAAATAGCTGGCAACCTAATCAAGCAGCTAAATACTTACAAAAACACCTTAAAGCACTTGAAAAATGGTTCTCAAAATGGAAAATCAAGGTAAATGTAAACAAAAGTGAAGCTATTAACTTTACACGCAGAAAACGCAAACCTACAGACATTAACACATTATTTCATAACAACATTCAGTGGAATACCCATGCTAAATACCTAGGAGTAATCCTTGATCCAAAATTAACTTTTGAAAAACACATTAACACACAAATAGGCAAAGCAACTGGTAGACTTGAAGAACTAAAAGGATTACTCACTAGTGATAACTTAAATTTACAGACAAAGGCTATACTATATAAAATGCTAATTCAGCCCATCCTATTATACGCAGCTCCAGCATGGGGGTACTCTGCCAAAACGCACATAAATAAACTACAGAAATTTCAAAATAGGGTCACAAAATTAATAACGAAATGTCCCCGATACACGAGACTCGAACCACTACAAAACAACCTAGGCATCCAAACAATAAACCATTGTATATCTGAATCCACTCAGAAATTCTACTATACCAAACTCTGTACACAAAACCAACTCATCATTCAGCTAGGCACATACGACGCCACGCACCATATGAAACACAAACGCCCGTTGCACATTTTACAACCAAACCCGCCTAAACAAAGATAAACACTCTTTCACCACAATCTTGCATTTAGGGAAAAACAACTAGTTATACATATATATACTAAAAAAAAAATGAAGGTATGTAAGCATAAGTGTATAGATGCACCTACTAAGCAATATCTATATATGAAAGGCAAACATGAATGAATGAAGGAAGGAACGAAGGAATGAGTGTATGGGAATATGAGAGTGGAAAACAATTTCTTATGTATAACGCACCTGAATGCAGATTACTGGGTAAAATACATCAAATCGTACCAAACACCAAATTAAATTCTCAAACAACTATTACAAAAACGATATTGTTAGCTCTTTTCAGGTACTCCAAGAGGAACTTCATCAGATTAAAAACGTACAATTTATCTTACAGACAGACCAACAGAATTAAGGATCGTCGTCAAACTTAGACATGCGCGCTGTATGCGTGTGTGAGTAAGAGTTATGCATGCTAATACAACACCTGCAAAATCGGATGCGAAACAGATAAAGTAATATTACAGACTTTACCTGGGTTTTTTCCACCCTTTATGCATGCGTGGTTTACCAGGTAATCTATTTAGTTAGAACCGACAGGGGTTTTTTACAAAATATACAGCAATGTATATTCTGGTTTTTCCCCCACTATTAAGAAAATTCTTCTCGCGCTTTCCTGTCGTCTTGTTTCACCTTCTTTCTTCTCTTCACACAAACCGATTCGCGGTAAATGTCTTCGTCAAGATAGAAACCGTAGCATCCACACCCGCGCCATAGCCTGTAGTTGCATGACTGCATGTAGGAGAGTCGCAGTAGCCAGAGTTGGCGGCTCACTCACTTGGCGTTCTTGGAGGGGCCATGTTATCTTAGTGTTTCTGTTTCTGTTTCTGTCTCAGTATACTTGCCCTGAAGATGAGAACAATGTCTGTTCTTGAAACGTCGGCTCTATCGTCGGACTTCACCTGGCTGATATCCCGAGAACATCTTTATAATATTCGCCGCCAGGAAAGCTTCAATTCTTAGTTGAATGCTTAATTTGCGCCACGTTGTGAATTAAAACCCACGTAGACGGTTTTTCAGTTCTGCCGCTAGTGGAATTCTATAACTCTATGGCAAATAATAATATTTAATTTTAAAACTGAAGCATTTGAAATAGAAACCAACAGATGACTCACATCACTTATTAATAGTCACACGTAAATAAGTATATATTTTACAACATACATAAGATAACTTTAAACTATGTTGATATAAACGTTCTGAAAGAAAAAGTTAAATGCTATCTTCCTTACCATTTTAATCAAAACGTAAAGAATTATTCAAAAACAAACATACAACTGTCTGTATATGCCCTTTAATTTAATTTGTAAGGTGTTTTGTGACCTCAATAAAAAAAATTAAAGAGGTAATTTTACAGCGCATTTATGCTCAACGCATTGCTTATAACTTATACAACTACTAGCGCGAATTTTTGCTCGATGCGTTTCTTATTATTTATACATTTATTATAGCGCATTTTTGCTCGGTTCGTTGCTTAGTGCTTATACAACTATTATAGCGTATTTATGCTCGTTGTGTTTCATATTATTTACACAACTATTGTAGCGGATTTTTGTTCAGGGCCTTGCTTATTATTTATACAACTATTATAACGCATTCTTGCTCAGTGCATTGCTTATTATTTATACAACAGTTATAGCGCATTTATGGTCGGTGAGCTCCTTATTATTTATACATTTATTATAGCGCATTCGTGCTCGGTTCGTAGCTTATTGCTTAAACAACTATTATAGTGCATATATCGTTGGTGTGTTTCTTATTATTATACAACAATTATAGCGCATTTTTGTTAAGTGCTTTTCTTATTATCTATACAACTATTAGAGCGCATTTTTGCTGAGTGCCTTACTTATTACTTATACAACTGTTAAGGCGCATTTATGCTCGGTGCGTTTCTTATTATTTACACAACTATTGTAGCGCATTTTTACTAAGTGTCTTGCTTATCATTTATACAATTAATATAGCGCATTCTTTGCTCAGTGATTTGCTTATTACTTATTCAACAGTTATAGCGAATTTATTCTGGTGCGCTGCTTATTGTTTGTGCAACTATTATAGCGCATTTATGCTTCTTGCGTTTCTTACTACATATACAACTATTATAGCGCATTTTTGCTCAGTGCCTTGCTTATTACTT
>JAGDQP010013760.1:24782-46963 GCA_022664845.1 Lepisma saccharinum
ATACAACTATTATAGCGCATTTTTGCTCAGTGCCTTGCTTATTACTTACACAACTATTATAGCGAATTTATGCTCGGTGCGTTTCTTATTATTTAAATGATTATTTTAGCGGATTTTTGCTAGGTTCGCTGCTTATTGCTTATACAACTATTATAGCGCACTTATATTCGGTGTGTTTCTTATAATTTATACAACTATTATAACGTATTTTTGCTCAGTGTCTTTTTATCATTTATAAAATTATTATAGCGCATTTTTTGCTCAGTGTCTTGCTTATTGCTTATACAACTAGTAAAACGCATTTATGCTCAGTGCGCTGCTCTTTGTTTGTACAACTATTATTGCGGATATATGCTCCGTACGTTCCTTATTATTTATACCACTATTATAGCGAAATCTTGCTCAGTGCGTTGCTTATTACTTATAATATTATTATAGAGCATTAATGCTCGGTGCGTTTCTTATTATTTATACAAATATTTTAGCGCTTTTTTGCTCAGTGCGTTGCTTATTACTTACACAACTTTTATAGCGCATTTATGCTCAGCGCGTTTTTTATTATTAATACAACTATTATAGCGCATTTTTGCTCAGTGCCTTGCTTATCATTTATACAACTATTATTGAGTACTTTTACTGTGTGCTTTGTTTATTGTTTATACAAGTATTATAGCGCTTTTTTCCTCAGTGGCGTTTCTTATTATTTATACTACTATTATAGTATAACAAGGGTTATAAGCTATACCCAAAAACGAATTATATTCCAAGTACCTATAAAATGTTGGATAATGTAACATGCAAAGTTCAAACAATCAAGGACCTAGGCATATATTTTGACGCCAATGGTAAGTTTAAGGGCGATATTGACACCTTAAATTAAGAATCCAAAAAGAGGATAGGGTACATGTTTAGCCAATGGGGAGAGTTAACTACAATGCAAACATACAGAATGTTATATAAAGTTTTAGTGAGAGCTAAATTAGAATATTGAATCATAATTTGGTACCAAGAAACATTAACTAGCCAGCTTAAAAATAGAAGCTATTCAAGAGTTTTTATTAGAGTTTCATGCCTTAAGTTTAGCCTACCATACTACGAACATAGCTATGAATACTGGTGCATTTTTCTCAGACTTGAACCCTTGTACAAACGAAGGAGAAATATTGATATACAATTTATTGATGAAATATTATCAACTAAAATTCATAGCAAATATTTTTTGGAAAAAGTTGCATTTCAGGTACCTACTCATAATCTTAGAAAATACGAATTCCTCGTTAACAGATAAAAATAAAACTATTTGAACTAGAATGGCTTACGCTTATGACCAAGGTATGAAAGAATGACGAAGCTATAGTTGCATTATATGTTGTATATATTTTACACATTTTAGCTACGTGACTTTTCATATTTTCTTTTTAAATTACCACTATACTTGTTAAGCAGTTTATATTTATTTTAATTTTTTAGGTTTATCCAGTGTTTGGTTTTAATGATACACGGTTATAAATTTACTATGTAATGTTTACCCTGCTTTTATTGAAAATAGTATTTTACTTTAAGCAATATCCATGTGAAATGTGATGTTTAACCATACTGTGGAATACTTGTTTTATTACATTCTACTTTGGAATACTGACTGATAAATTCTCATGGCCTTTTACTTCTTTTATGTTCTTTATTACGAAAAGCTAAGAATCTTATACTGATAAGAAATACTGTTTGTAGCTAATCACTCAGAACAGATTTTATAAGTGTATTGGAAGTAATGTTTAATTATTCCTATATTTTATTACTACGTATGATGTATATTTTACTTTAACGATTTTAACAATGTTAATGAAGACAATTATGTAAGTCTGTCATATTCTAGACATGTGTTGTACTGGCCTAAATGGTGTTCATAACACGAAAATAAAATCATTCCATTCCATTATAGCGCATTTTCGCCTAGTGCCATGCTTATTACTTATACAACTATTATAACGCATTCATGCTCGGTGCGTTTCTTATTATTTACACAACTATTTTTTTTATTTACTCTTTTCAATGTGTTCAAGCTATGAATGTATTTATTGCATAAGGTCTTATTGTACTTTTATGTACTTAAACTGGCTCAATTTAAGTACATTATTATTGTACAACGGCATATATATTTGATATAATATTAAATAACATTATTATTCTATTATTTGTATTAATTATGTGACGTAGTAATTTTATTGTTTATTTAATTCTACTGATTTTATACTTTCTTATTTTCACCAATGTATACATAGTATTACCCGTAGTTAATGTAATTTGATGTAATTTCCATGTATTTACTCCGACACAATGTTGTATTGGCTTTGTGAACTGTTCATCGCACTTTAATAAACTATTATTATTGTGAGATGTTCACCACACTTTAATAAACGAATTATTATTATTATTATTATTATTATTAGCTCAGAGCGTTGCTTATTACTTATACAACTATTATAGCGCTTTTTCGCTCAGTGAGTTTCTTATTATTTTTACACTATTATAGCGCATTTATGCTCAGTGCCTTTTTTATTATTTATACAGCTACTATAGCGCATTTTTGCTCAGTGCTTTGCTTATCATTTATAAAATTATCATAGCGCATTTTCGCTCAGTGCCTTGCTTATTACTTATACAGCTATTATAACGCATTTATGCTCAGTGCGTTTCTTATTATTTATACAACTATTATAGCGCTTTTTGCTCAGTACGTTTCTTATTATTTATACAACTACCCACATAGCAGAGTACATCCCTAGGACGTCCCATTTAGATTCCATTAACGTCAGATCTCTCAAGCTCCCATAGCGATGTCCTAAGGACGTCCGTGGGATAACTCTGTGGGCAATAGAAACAGTTCATCCCGTATGGAGGTCCCCTGGATGTCCACCGGAAAGCCGTGCGGGATTACCTACCTGGAATTTCTATAAATTAAATCGACCTTACTATTATTATTATTTAATTAATTATAACTATACGAAGGATATGCCTTCGTATAGTTATACGAAGGATTAATTATAACTATACGTCCCATGGATGTAAACGGGACTTAAACAGGACGTCCTACGGACGTCCCGATATCCTGCCATTAGATCCGTCAGATGTCCCTGGGACGTCATTTTGCTGTGTGGGTACTATAGCGCATTTTTGCTCAATGTCTTGCTTATCATTTATACAAATATTATTGCGCATTTTTACTCAGTGCCTTTCTTATTATTTATACAACTATTATAACGCACTTATGTTTTGTGCGTTTCTTATTATTTATACAACTATTATAGGCTCTTTTGCTCAGTGCGTTTTTTATTATTTATACAACTATTATAGCGCATTTTTGCTTAGTGCGTTTCCTATTATTTATACAACTATTATAGCGCTTTTTGGTTATGCTTTGTTTAGATCACTAAGATTTTACCATGGTTAACGTTAACCCGAGTTGATTTTAGTAATGTAAACGGTAGTTACATGTGTGGTGTGTGCTCTAAGCTATTTTTGGGTAAGCAGTTAGCATTACCTTGCTTTATGTGTTCTACAAGATTCCATCTTTAAAGACTGTTTGAAATTAGGCAAAATTTAATATGACATATTCATTTAGAATGGTATCTCCACTCCAGTTGTATGCGCGACAAGGCGGACAACACAATGATAACACCTAAGAGTTCTAAGTTCAGAGATACTTCCAAAAATCATACAGGCAACGAAACTCCCGTGCATCTCACCAAAGATAATGGTAATGTAACTTCTCTCTCTGAGTGAAGTAAACAGGCGGCAGAATATGAAGTTACCTCATGTAGATCTTTTTGTGAGTACACAGGTAAAGTGAATGATACCTTGGATGCTTTAAAAAATCTCGCTGATCGTTTTGACACATCAAGTGCTGAATATTTGGCGCTTAAGCAGGAAAATATGAAGTTGAACGAATTAGTGACGAGTTTAGTGAAAAATAAAACATATGCCGAAGCCGCAAATGATAATGTTGTACTTAATATGAAGTAGCACTACAAGGGCGCAAGTGCAATTACGCATTGGGATCTGCTAGTGATTCAGACAAGGGTGCAAGTGTACACCTACATTCTAACTCGACCGCTGTGAATGGGCTGCCAACCAACAAAGGAGAAAGACCATTAGCATCAACTACAAAAGTGACCGAATTAATTAATATTGATCCTCTATGTACGGTTCAGGTTGTCAACCAGGATCTATCTCCTAAGTTGCAGGCAGACTCTGACAGTGGGGAGGATAACCGAAATAATTGGATTCCGGTTACGTATAGGAAAGACCTTAAAGTTAAAAACAGTGTTCAGTGTCCCAGTTATGGTCCACTTCCCGTCAAGAATAAACACCCCCTACAAAAAGGTTCTAAAATCACGAACAAACTGAGGGTCAATGCAGCTCAGAAGCAAATTAAATCTTTCCTTGAAACAATATAACGTACCAATCAAAGCCCGTGGATATCTACGTTATAAAAGAGCCAAAATTAAAACAAAATACTGAAGATGTAAATGTCTGTATTTTTAGTGTTTTGTGTTCATTCAGTGGTACAAGTAGTCACTGAGTGGCAACAAGAAAGAAGTCCGAAGTGCTTTGGATCCCTTGTGTCGGACTCTCAAGCCCATGGAGAAGGAACGATGCTGGCCAGGTGAGAAAGTAAACACGCCCCAGGTTGAGTACCGAGAGGAGCGAACCGTGAGCCGAGGCAACGTCCAAGACGTGGACAAGAGAGAGAACCAAGTGGCGTCGGAGAAAAAAATTGAGACTTCGAGTAAAGGCGAAACAGAAAATTTTCCTGCAGCACTGGTGAGTCATGCAGTCGATGAGGTGAAGATCGTGGATCGAGAGGAGGCAGACACATTTTACCAAGCTATGAAGTTCCCCAGCAAAACGTGTTCAGATCATTTTTATGAGTGCGATGATCTTGAACGTGGACATGAATTTTCTCACTTACATCCTACCAAAACATATACATGTAATTGGACGGAGATAAAAACAAAGTGGAAAAAATGGAAAAGTGAACTCCAGAATTGGGAGGACAAACAATGTCAAAAGGAGGAGAAGTTGGTAATCTGTGAAAACCAAAGAATTAAGAAAGAAATGGAAGCCATTGATTCTAAATGGAGCTTATCATTGCGCAGGGAAAGATGCAAAAATTACTTCGTAGATGCAGTACAGTTTAATAAGAATACTTCTTTGCACTGGGCCAGTACAGTAAGAGGACATCGAAATATGATTGACAATTTTGTTGTATGATAGTTTTTGTCATTAGTTCTAGAATGTTTTGGTAGCTAGGTCTCGGTTGTAAGTCTTCAATTTCTATTTCACTTGTTGTATATTGGTGTTTGCGAGGACTTAGATCTCTTCTGTGTATTGAATTTATTTACATCTTAAGATAAAGCATCAACATTTAAGTATTGGTATGCTATTTGAAAAAAAAGCAGATGAAATTAAGATTAATGTAGAACCATGTGTGTAATTATAAGGTCATGAGTTTTATTATGTTTATATATGTAATACGAATGTTAACCATGTATTATAGTTTGTGAATATTCTAAATGTACAAATTATAAAGTCAGAGGTTCTTAGCCCGTTCGGGTGCCATATATAACGTACGAATCAAAGCCCGTGGATATCTACGTTATAAAAGAGCCAAAATAAAAAAAAATATTGAGATGTAAATGTCTGTATTTTTAGTGTTTTGTGTTCATTCAGTGGTACAAGTAGTCATTGAGTGGCAACAGTGCGTGTGAACATCGAAGCAGAGTTGGTGTTACACACACTGCTCATATCGAAAATCTCGAACGCAGAGTTCGAGAGATCAGATTTAACTTCCAGGATGTCAACCATTCGTAAGGAAAAGTAGCGAATGCGTAAATATAAATGGCTGTATTAAGATCGTTTAGTTGCGTTGACTGTAACTGCATATAAAATTGAGTTTTCTTCCAAACGTCGTTTAACTGAAAGTAAAAGCCCAAAGTTCTGGATGGTGGAAGATGAGATGTGATATATGTTCGCCGTGTCCCGTTTTGGAACAAAGACGTAGGAATCAAGCACGTTTCGCAGGACATAATTTCTCAAGTTTCTCTCTTCAGCTATAAGTAAGGGATGTATTTTACTTCATATTACGTGGAACGAGGTTCTGTTGATGGAAGAAGTAAGTAGCAGTTAATCAGCGTATACATCGGAAGTGCAGCGCGGACCAGGTAACAATTTATTCTTTGTTTAATTGACTATACATTCTACGACATAGTACAAAGTCGCATGCCTATTAAAGTATTGACAAAGAGGGTGTCGAAGATACGGAGCGCATGAGGGCTGATAATAGTATTGTGGTCCATGGAACGGTGTCCAGGAACCAGTATGTATTGTAAAAAATACGTGTAGGCGTAGGTGTCAGATGACCAAGCAACTTCCAGGAAGTTAGCCATTACATGTTATAGCTTGTTTAGCGTAGTTCATGAACACTCATCGTCAATTGACTGTCAAAGCCGACAAGCCATTGAGTCAAACTCGAGTGAATGAATCAATTTATGTAGCATAAACGTTGTATGCACGCATCAAATATAAGTAACTAGCAATACTTCAACGACGTGTCAAGGTCGAGTGCGTTGATGGGTAAACTTTAGTTCTGTGCATCCAAGGTGCGAGAGAAAACATATGGATTGTATTGTTCTGAAACTTTTATTAAGTTGTATCTTATTATAAACAAGTTAAGTGTACCTGTGACGAAACGTGGGAGCGATATTTGCATTCCGGGAATTGAACTGGTGCATACTGCGGCCACGACAGTGTGTTAGCCTAAGATTAATATTCTTTATGCTTTGAGGATAGCACTGACATATTGTCCGAATATAGACAAATAAATCAAGGACATTTAATGAGGATTTCATGTGTATATGAACACTCTGCTATTTTATTTTATTGTAATAATGGTAAAACTCTGAAAGCGAACTGTATATTCGCAGAGTCGTGTACGGATAATTTGTTCCATAGCACTAATATCCCATGTGTATTTATAAAAACCAGACTTGTGTATGCTTACCAGTGTGTATTGCATTAACATACTAGGTTACAGATTGATGCTTTTATTCATAAATGCGTAACAGAAGTTAGCCGAACCGTGTCTGTAGCTGAGGACTGGATTAGGTCGGATTTCTTTATTCCATTTCTGGTAGTTGAGGCATTTTACTTTGCTTCTCGCTGTTGTAAGTTGGTGGACTTCCAGATTACGTTGCGTTGAGCGCGTTCTGTAAATTTGTTGTTCATTCCATATCTGGATGTTGAGATACGGAATTTTATTAAAGAAAATTAAGGGAAAAAAAAGTATAGAATAAAATATTCGGTATATGAATAGTACTTAAGAGTTTGACGAAGTTTCGTTAAATAGAATTGGTGGGTATGAGAGATCTCTTGCAGCGTGATACAAGTATTAAGAAAGTCTGGTATAGGTGGTGATAAATAAAATCAATATTCCATTTTGCTTATATCAATCACGCATAATTATTGTAAGGTGAGCTCATCCATAATCAAAGCTTTAAGAATTGTCTTGAAAGTAACATTTTGTATTGACGCGAACTTCTAATTGCATTGCTTGTTGATCAATGTGTTTCATATGAAAAGGGCACAATGTCTTATTTTTGTTTTTTCTCAAATTTATGATCAATAAAGTGTTAATACTTGCCCAGAAAGGAAGTGTAATAATACTTAAAGTGGACAGATCAAAACAAATGGTAACTGTGAATGTTTTGAGTTCATGTATGTTATTAATGATCATATTTTGGAATAAAAAAGAAATATAAATAACATTTTCGAATTTTATGAGGAAATATTACTCCAAAAACCAGTTTATCTCTGCGACCAGTTGTCGTATTAAGCATCAAACATTAACAAGGAGGTCATGTCAGGAAATTCCTTGTGAGAAATGCTGGTATAGTAAAGTTCGTTTTATATGATAATCCAATCCACTATAAAAACTTCAAGGAGTGATATTAGTACCATACAGTCACATGAAGGTAAGAATGAATAAGTAATAATTATAATTCATTCGAGTGTATGGTTTTATTGTTATTAATTCAATATTCTTTTCACAGGTATAGTAGTTTCAAGAACGGAATTCGTTTCTTGTCTTTCATTAATTTAGTCCTTACTTAGATTGCTAGTCTTTGCGGTATTTTTGTTGGTTCATGCGAGCTTCATCACGCGGTTAGGTGTAGGTAACTTCAGAAATTCGTGTTGGAGTTGGCTGTTGAGTGCATATATTGACTGCGTGGGTGGACTTAGCCAGGTATCACGTTGTTGTCGAGTCACGGATGCTGTGGAAGAATTGTTTCTCTCAAGCTTTTTTACTGGCGTGTTTCTCAATTTAGGGGGGTTGGATGTCCTGTACTGGGTAATTCTGGGAATTGTCAAAATTCATCGGGTAAGGCTTTTAACTTCCGGAGCGGTCTCTAGGTGGGTCGCTTAGGGATTGTGAGAATGAGTTAATTCCACCCAGCGATGAGAGCGTTATCAATGTCACTAATGTTAAAGTCGTGGAAGAGAAGCTTGAGAGTTTATAGATCTTCAAGAAAAGAAATAAAATTTGTGGTTCATTGTCCTCCTTTTCTTTCCTTGGTAGTGGGAAAATGTAGTGGCCCATTTTCTCTGTGTCCCAATATATCTTACCCTCTCCCTTATTTTTATGTATATTCTTTTTTCTTTTCTGTTCGTGCATTGTCGGCCATATTTTTCGTCATTGGCTTTCTTCAAATGGTTTTATTTGTCCAGATGACAATGAAGATTCGCCATATAGAACATCCCTTTAATTGTTGCTTGGTGGGATTTTATCTTTATTGTTTCTCCATTTTATTACTGAATATTTCTTTGCATATTTTATTACATTATTTTCTTCAACACTTTTTTTCATTGAGAATCTTCAAAAACAAGAAAAAGATCTAATTCTTGTTTTATTTTTCATAAAATTCATGTGGATAAGCCACTCCCCCTTTTCGTTCTAACTTCTGTTTTGATTCCCTTCGTCTTCGCCGTCAGGTTAAAACATGGTCGTCGGGTAGGAAAGGCTGCTCAAAATTGATGCTGGCTATGAAATTTATATAAAGGCAATATTATAATTCAGCCAATGCCTGAAAATTTAATTAATATACAGAGCAGCATCGACTGGTAAATGACAAAAACCTTTAGGAAGCTGTTTTCTCCCTGTCTTTTATAAAAGGAGCTGTTAGTTGAATGCTGCAGTTTGGTGTCTTACACCCTCCATATTGGCCTTGTCCGGGAGTGGATCAGACGAAGCATCTTTATGGCAGTTTGATTGTGTGAAGTGGTGTTCATCAGTGTAAGGTGATTTGTTGCGGTATGTGAGGTGTGTGCAGTGGTTTCTTCTACTTTTTCGAAATAAATAGAAATATAATTTCAGTGTGGTTGATACCTCCTCTTCTGTGTGTGTGCAAGTAATTCATTGTCTTCTTCATATGAAATTGGTGTGTTTTTCTGTGAAGTGATGTGCACCGTAAGAATGTTTGCTTAATTTGATAGGCATCGGGGGTCGGTTATCTAAATTCAAGTATGTATGTTTATTGTCTTGAAATTCCTCTTTCTCTTCCAGAAATCCGAGTCTGTTTCAACTACATTTACATAGCGAAATTTCAGCACATTAAAATTTAGGTTCGTTTGTTGAAATATTTTTCCTTGCTGTATAGTTGATGTGACGTTTCAAATAGAAGATATTTTTCTGTTCAGCATTTCTATTTGCTCTTTCGGTACTTTGTTTGAGGTGCACGAAATCTCTACATAATGTGCGTTTCTGTTAACCGTGAGATTCAACGTTCTCCCTATGTTTATTTTTATATTTTGCAAAGTTTAAATCTACTTAGTTACGTACGCAAACCGTAAGTCAGTTAGCTCATGGAAACTCGTATTGTAAATTAACACCTAACCCAACCATAGTAGACCATGTTTGTATTATCAGTATTAAAGGTTATACTGAATGAAGTTTCAAAATGGAAATTACATACGAAATATTTTAGCAACGTTTTGAAAATATCGAACTAAGTTGTTGCCCAGTAGCTACATTGTAAATAAAAAATTTTCGTTGAAAGAAACGTTATTCATCAGTAATTGTAGGAATTTAGATTGTCTACTACATTTTGAAACGAAAAGTAACTTATTTCTTCTGGAAAATAAACACGTGAATTATTTTCTCTGTACTTGGACAGAGCTTTTCTGTATATAATTAAATTAACCTTTTGGTACGTGAAGTTGACAGTATCTTCAATGCTCATTTTGATGTTCAAGAGATTTTTTTCGGAAACTTTTTTCATGAAAATTCAGCAATCAACTTTTTCCTTGCATTTGTCATATTTAAGTAAAAATAAATTACATTTTTACCAGATATTTCTTGAGTCAAGGGTTTCATTATGATGTAGGTATATTACCATCACTGTGGGTGGTATTGCTGAAAGGTTCCCAACATTTCGCTATTTAAGTCCGCGAAATGTTAATTTAATTACACGTGAGAAGGTAAATATGTAGATAGAGTTAAAGTTTGATAATTTATCCAATGCTTCAGCAATCTTTAGAGAGTAATCAAATTAGTTCAATACATCCAAATTTTCGTGTTTAATATTAACTAGAGCGTGGCAGTGTTGAACCTTATACTTTTTTAAGGGGCCTAGTTGCGTTAGGTCACTAAAATAGCTCGTCTGTTGCTATCTTGCGGGAAGTTCTCGCCTGGGTATCCCCCCACTTCTTTTGGGGATGCTTTCCGTCGTGTTTCAGGCTTCTGTCTTTCTCCAACTTTCTGCGTTTGGGCAGTTCTTTCGGGCTTCTTACATGCATGCTTTTGTGCTACACTAGTGTATGTTCTGTCCTCGATGTGGCTGAAACAGGTTGCTAATGGGTAGGTACCCTCTCTGCCTTCAGGTCCCATAGTGGGTTTTATTTTTATTTTGTGCCCTCTCTTGTGGCGTAGTATTGGCTTGTCTACAGGGTAGGTTTGTGCACGTTGAGTTTGGGTATGCCCCGTTTTTGCAATAAGTATTACATCGCGTTTCAAGAATTCCGTATTGTTGACATTCGAGTCCCAGTGTATCAAAAGTGAGAGCCACTAAACTATTATATTAAGAGAGAGTGAATGAGTAAGAGAATTATGTTTTTCATTTGCTTTCTAGAAGAACTGCAGTGAACTAATCCGAAAAGATTACGTTCAAATAAATAAAGGTTTCTTAATGATCCAACAATCCCATTCTTATTAAATACTTTTAATGTTTTTACAAAGTTTGTTTTGTGGGTATAAATTGCGTATTCGTGATAACATAGGGGCAATATTAAAATGAACGGCAACAAAATCAAGAAATTTAACAGCAGCATCCAAAGTACCCCTTATGAAATGCATGAATTGAAAAGCATGAAAACATACAACAGATATATGAAAATAGAATAGGAAGAGATATTAAGGCTGAAGTCCAGGGAGTGCCCCTTCTTTACCCCCCCCCCTTGCCGACGCCCTTGCCTCAGGGTCTTTCCAAGAAAATTAATGTGTATGCTTATTTCACTTCATACTACTTTTTTATTTCATATATCTTCTTGATTAAAAAGTTACTGTAAAGAACAGTTTTACATTCTAGAATTTAGTTAAATTTTAATTATTCAGATATATTTGTTTGCTGATAATTACAATAGCCCCGTCTTACCTTCTTAGTTTACGGAAACCGCATAGATGCACCACGTAATATATTTCTTATGTATAATTTTTCTGCTCCTATATGTGTGTATACTTTACCCGTAGATGTGCGTGTTACCAAGACATCATGGCAAAGCGGTTACTTTGCACTACCTAGTCATTGTGTAATTAAAGCAAAACATGCGCGTTTTCCTCCAAACCAGTATAATCAATATCTAAATAGAAAATTGTTACATTCATGCAGTATTTTTAGTATCAAAACTATAGTACCCTATGTCAGAATTATAAGTAAATAATAATACTTAACTGAAGTGTTTGAAATTCAAACCAACAGATGACTCGTATTCACTTATTATTAGCCAGAAGTAAATAAGTACACATTTTACAACATGCATACGATTATTCCACTCTGTTAATGTAAAAGTTTTGAAAGCAAAAACTATAATAATGCTGTAAGTTAAATTCTATCTTCCTTAACCATTTTATTCAAAACGTCAAGAATTGTTCAAAAACAAACTTACTGCTGTCTGTATATGTTATTTAATTTAATAAGTAAGGACTTTCTTTGACTCTATAAAATTCTTTTAATTTTCGAAGAGGCACTTTTAGGCGCATTTATGCTGAGTACCTTGCCTAAGTTATACAACTATTATAGCGCATTTTCCTCAGTGCTTTGCTTATTGCATATACAACCAATATAGCGAATTAAGGCACGGTGCCATCCTTATTACTTATACAACTATTATAGTGCAATTTTGCTCAGTGAGTTACTTATTATTTATACAAATATTATAGCGCAATTTTCCTCGGTGCCTTCCTTATTACTTATATAATTATTATAGTATATTATTGCTCAATGCCTTTCTTATTATTTACACAACTACTATAGCGCAATTTTGCTCAGTGCTCTGCTTACTACTTATACAATTATTATAGCGAATTTTGCTCACTGCCTTCCTTATAACTTATCCAACTATAATAGTGCATTATTGCTCAGTGCCTTTTTCATTATTGATACAACTATTACAGAGCAATTTCGCTCAGTGCTTCGCTTATTATTTATACAACTATTATAGCGCAAAATATAGAACTATTACAAAGCGTTTTTGCTCAGTGCCTTTCCTATTACATATACAACTATAACATCGCACTTTTTGCTCAGTGCCTTCCTTATTACTTATACAACTGTTATAGTGATTTTTGACTCAGTGCCTTCCTTATTGTCTATACAACTATTATAGCGCAAATTTCCTCAATGCCTTGCTTATTATTTATACAACTATTAAAGCACATTTTTGCTCAGTGCCTTCCTTATTATTTATACAATCATTATAGCGCAATTTTGCTCAGTTCTTTGCTTATTATTTATACAACTATTATAGTGCATTTTTGCTCACAGCCTTGCTAATTATCTATACAACTATTACAGCACTATTTTGTTCAGTGCCCTCCTTATTACTTACACAACTATTATAGTGCATTATTACTAAGTGCCTTTCTTATTATTTATACAACTATTATAATGCATTTTTGCTCAGTGCCTTGCTTATTATTTATACAACTATTATAGCGCAATTTTGCTCAGTGCCCTCCTTATTACTTATACAATTATTATAGAGAATTTTGCTCAGTGTCTTCTTTATTACTTACACAAATATTATAGTGCATTATTGCTCAGTGCCTTTCTTATTATTTATACAGCTATTATAGCGCAATTTCGCTCAGTGCCTTGCTTCTTATTTATATAGCTATCATAGCGCAGTTTTGCTCAGTGCCTTCCTTATTACTTACACTACTATCATAGCGCATTTTTGCCCAGTGCCTTCATTATTACTTAAAGAACTATTATAGTGCATTTTTGCTCAACGCCTTGCATATTATTTAAACAACTATTATAGCCTAATCTTGCTCAGTGAATTACTTATTACTTATACAACTATTAGAGTGCATTTTTGCTCACTGCCTTCTTTATTACTTACACAACTATTAAAGTGCATTATTGCTCAGTGCCTTTCTAATTATTTATACAGCTATTATAGCGCAATTTCGCTCAGTGCCCTTCTTCTTAATAATACAATTATTATAGAGAATTTTGCTCAGTGTCTTCTTTATTACTTACACAATTATTATAGTGCATTTTTGCTCAGCGCCTTCTTTATTGCTTACACAACTATTAGAGTGCATTATGGCTCAGTGCGTTGCTTATTATTTATACAAATATTATAGCGCAATTTTGCTCATTACCTTGCTTACTACTTATACAAATATTATAGTGCATTTTTGCTGAGTGCCTTTCTTAATACTTATAGAACCCTTAAAGTGCATTTTTGCTCAGTGCCTTCCTTATTATTTAAACAATTATTATTGCGCAATTTTGCTCACTGTCTTCCTTATTAGTTATACAACTATTATAGTGCATTTTTGCTCAGTGCCTTCTTTATTACTTACACAACTATTATAGTGCATTATTCCTCAGTGCGATGCTTATTATTTATACAAATATTATAGCGTAATTTTGCTCAGTGTCTTCATTATGACTTACACAACTATTATAGTGCATTATTACTAAGTGCCGTTCTTATTATTTATACAACTATTATAGTGCGTTTTCGCTCAGTGCCTTGCTTATTATTTATACAACAATTATAGCGCAATTTTGCTCACTGTCTTCCTTACTACTTATACAATTATTATAGAGAATTTTGCTCAGTGCCTTCTTTATTACTTACACAACTATTATATTGCATTATTCCTCAAAGCTTTCTTTATTACTTACACAACTATTATAGTGCATTATTCCTCAGTGCATTGCTTATTATTTATATAAATATTATAGCGTAATTTTGCTCAGTGTCTTTAAAATTACTTATACAAGTATTATAGTGCATTATTACTAAGTGCCGTTCTTATTATTTATACAGCTATTATAGCGCAATTTTGGTCAGTGCTTTGCTTATTATTTATACAATTATTAAAGCGCATTTTTGCCCAGTTCCTTCCTTATTATTTATACAACTATTATGGTGCATTTTTGCTCAGTGACTTTCTTAATACTTATAAAACTTTTAAAATGCATTTTTGCTCAGTGCCTTGCTTATTATTTAAACAACTACTATAGCGCAATTTTGCTCACTGTCTTCCTTATTACTTATACAACTATTATAGTGCATTTTTGCTCAGTGCATTCTTTTTTACTTACACAACTATTATAGAGCACTATTCCTCAGTGCGTTGCTTATTATTTATACAAATATTATAGCGTAATTTTGCTCAGTGTCTTCAATATTACTTACACAACTATTACAGTGCATTATTACTAAGTGCCTTTCTTATTATTTATACAGCTATTATAGCGCAATTTGGCTCAGTGGCTTGCTTATTATTTATACAACTATTACAGCGCAATTGTGCTCACTGCCTTCTTTATTACTTACCCAACTATTATAGTGCATTATTGCTCAGTGCCTTCCTTATTACTTATACAACTATTATAGTTCATTTTGTTCAGTTCCTTGCTTATTATTTATAAAACCATTATAGCGCAATTTTGCTCAGCGCTTTGCTTATTATTGATACATATTATAGCGCAAATTCGCTCAGTGCCTTGCTTATTATTTATACATCCATTATAGCGCAATTTTGCCCAGTGTATTCCTTATTATTTATACATCTAATATAGCGCAATTTCGCTCAGTGCCCTCCTTATTACTTATACAATTATTATAGAGAATTTTTCTCAGTGCCTTCTTTATTACTTGCACAAATATTATAGTGCATTATTGGTCAGTGCCTTCCTTATTACTTACACAACTATTATAGAGCATTATTGCTCAGTGTGTTGCTTATTATTTATACAAATATTATAGCGTAATTTTGCTCAGTGTCTTCAATATTACTTACACAACTATTACAGTGCATTATTACTAAGTGCCTTTCTTATTATCTATACAACTATTACAGCGCAATTTTGCTCAGTGCCTTATATATTACTTACACAACTATTATAGTTCATTATAACTAAGTGCCTTTCTTATTATTTATACGACAATTACAGTGCATTTTTGCTCAGTGCCTTGCTTATAATATATACATTTATTATAGAAAATTTTGCTCCGTGCCTTCTTTATTACTTACAAAACTATTATCGTGCATTATTGCTCAGTGCCTTTCTTAATACTTATAGAACCCTTAAAGTGCATTTTTGCTCAGTGCGTTGCTTATTATTTATACAAATATTATAGCGTAATTTTGCTCAGTGTCTTCAAAATTACTTATGCAAGTATTATAGTGCATTTTTGCTCAGTGCCTTCTTTATTACTTACACAACCATTATAGTGCATTATTCCCCTGTGCGTTGCTTATTATTTATGCAAATATTATAGCGTAATTTTGCTCAGTGTCTTCATTACGACTTACACAACTACTATAGTGCATTATTACTAAGTGCCGTTCTTATTATTTATACAGCTATTATAGCGCAATTTTGCTCAGTGCTTTGCTTATTATTTATACAACTATTAAAGCGCATTTTTGCCCAGTTCCTTCCTTATTATTTATACAACTATTATAGCGCAATTTTGCTCAGTGCTTTGCGTATTATTTATACAATTATTAAAGCGCATTTTTGCTAAGTGCCTTGCTTATCATTGATTCAACTAATATAGCGCAATTTTCCTCAGTGCTTTGCTTATTGCATATACAACCTATAAAGCGCATTTATTCACGGTGCCTTCTTTATTACTTATACAATTATTATAGTGCATTTTTGCTCATTGCGTTGCTTATTATTTATACAACTATTATAGCGCAATTTGGCTCAGTGGCCTGGTTATTATTTATACAACTATTACAGTTCAATTTTGCTCACTGCCTTTTTTATTACTCACCCTACTCTTATGGTGCACTTTTTCTCAGTGCCTTTCTTAATACTTATAGAACTTTTAAAGTGCATTTTTCTCAGGGCCTTGCTTATTATTTAAACAACTATTATAGCGCAATTTTGCTCACTGTCTTCCTTATTACTTATACAACTATTATAGTGCATTTTTGCTCAGTGTCTTCTTTATTACTTACACAACTATTATAGTGCATTATTCCTCAGTGTGTTGCTTATTATTTATACAAATATTATAGTGTAATTTTGCTCAGTGTCTTCAATATTACTTACACAACTATTACAGTGCGTTATTACTAAGTGCCTTTCTCATTATTTATACAACTATTATAGCGCAATTTGGCTCAGTGGCTTGCTTATTATTTATACAACTATTACAGCGCAATTTTGCTCACTGCCTTCTTTATTACTTACCCAACTATTATAGTGAATTATTGCTCAGTGCCTTCCTTATTACTTATACAACTATTATAGTTCATTTTTGCTCAGTTCCTTGCTTATTATTTATACAACTATTATAGCGCAAAATATAAAATTATTACACCGCATTTTGCTCAGTGCCTTCTTTATTTCTTATACAACTATTATAGTGCACTTTTGTTCAGTGCCTTGCTTATTAACCATACAACTATTATAGTGCATTATTGCTCACTGCCTTTCTTATTATTTATACAATTATTATAGCGCAATTTTGCTCAGTGCTCTCCTTATTACCTATACAATTATTATAGAGAATTTTGCTCAGGGACTTCTTTATTACTTACACAACTATTGTAGTGCATTATTGCTCAGTGCTTTTCTTATTATTTATACCACTATTATAGCGCAATTTTGCTCAGTGCTTTACTTATTATTTATACAACTATTACAGTGCATTTTCGCTCAGTCCCTTCTTTATTATTTATACAATTATTGTAGCGCAATTTTGCCCCTTGCCTTTCTCATTACTTATAGAGCACTTAAAGTGCATTTTTGCTCAGTCCTTGCTTATTACTTATAAAAATATTATAGTGTATTTTTCCCAGTGCCATTCTTAATACTTAAAAAAATATTATAGAGCATTATTTCTCAGTGCCTTTCTTATTATTTATACAACTATTATAGCGCAATTTCGCTTAGTGCCTTGCTTATTATTTATACAACTATTATAGCGCAGTTTTGCTCAGTTCCTTCCTTATTATTTACACTACTATTATAGCGCATGTTTGAGCAGTGCCTTCCTTATTACTTATAGAACTATTATAGTGCATTTTTGCTCAACGCCTTGCATATTTTTTAAACAACTATTATAATCCAATCTTGCTCAGTGAATTACTTATTACTTATACAACTATTAGAGTGCATTTTTGCTCACTGCCTTCTTTATTACTTACACAACTATTAAGGGGATTATTGCTCAGTGCCGTTCTTATTACTTATACAACTATTATAGCGCAATTTTGCTCAGTGCCTTGCTTATTATCTATACAACTATTAAAGCGCATTTTTGCTCACTTTCTTCCTTATTATTTATACAACTATTATAGCGCAATTTTGCCCCTTGCCTTTCTCATTACTTATAGAACACTTAAAGTGCATTTTTGCTCAGTCCTTGCTTATTATTTAAACAACTATTATAGCGGAATTTTGCTCAGTGCCCTTCTTCTTAATAATACAATTATTATAGAGAATTTTGCTCGGTGTCTTCTTTATTACTTACACAATTATTATAGTGCACTTTTGCTCAGCGCCTTCTTTATTGCTTACACAACTAATAGAGTGCATTATGGCTCAGTGCGTTGCTTATTATTTATACAAATATTATAGCGCAATTTTGCTCATTACATTGCTTGTTACTTATAGAAATATTATAGTGCATTTTTGCTCAGTGCCTTTCTTAATACTTATAGAACCCTTAAAGTGCATTTTTGCTCAGTTCCTTGCTTATTATTTAAACAATTATTATTGCGCAATTTTGCTCACTGTCTTCCTTATTACTTATACAATTATTATAGTGCATTTTTGCTCAGTGCCTTCTTTATTACTTACACAACTATTATAGTGCATTATTCCTCAGCGCGATGCTTATTATTTATACAAATATTATACCGTAATTTTGCTCAGTGTCTTCATTATGACTTACACAACTATTATAGTGCATTATTACTAAGTGTCGTTCTTATTATTTATACAACTATTATAGTGCGTTTTTCCTCAGTGCCTTGCTTATTATTTATACAACTATTATAGCGGAATTTTGCTCACTGCCTTCCTTACTACTTATACAATTATTATAGAGAATTTTGCTCAGTGCCTTCTTTATTATTTACACAACTATTATATTGCATTATTCCTCAAAGCTTTCTTTATTACTTACAGAACTATTATAGTGCATTATTCCCCAGTGCATTGCTTATTATTTATACAAATATTATAGCGTAATTTTGCTCAGTGTCTTCAAAATTACTAATACAAGTATTATAGTGCATTTTTGCTCAGTGCCTTCTTTATTACTTACACAACCATTATAGTGTATTATTCCTCAGTGCGTTGCTTATTATTTATACAAATATTATAGTGCATTTTTCCCAGTGCTCTTCTTAATACTTATAAAGATATTATAGAGCATTATTTCTCAGTGCCTTTCTTATTATATATACAGCTATTATAGCGCAATTTTGCTGAGTGCTTTGCTTATTATTTATACAATTATTAAAGCGCATTTTTGCCCAGTTCCTTCCTTATTATTTATACAACTATTATAGCGCAGTTTTGCTCAATGCCTTTCTTATTACTTATAGAACACTTAAAGTGCATTTTTGCTCACTGCCTTGCTTATCATTGATTCAACTAATATAGCGCAATTTTCCTCAATGCTTTGCTTATTGCATATACAACCTATATAGCGCATTTATTCACGGTGCCTTCTTTATTACTTATACAATTATTACAGTGCATTTTTGCTCAGTGCGTTGCTTATTATTTATACAACTATTATAGCGCAATTTGGCTCAGTGGCTTGCTTATTATTTATACAACTATTACAGTTCAATTTTGCTCACTGCCTATTTTATTACTCACCCAACTATTATGGTGCATTTTTGCTCAGTGCCTTTCTTAATACTTATAGAACTTTTAAAATGCATTTTTGCTCAGTGCCTTGCTTATAATTTAAACAACTACTATAGCGCAATTTTTCTCACTGTCTCCCTTATTACTTATACAACTATTATAGTGCATTTTCGCTCAGTGCATTCTTTATTACTTACACAACTATAGTAGTGCATTATTCCTCAGTGCGTTGCTTATTATTTATACAAATATTATAGCGTAATTTTGCTCAGTGTCTTCAATATTACTTACACAACTATTACAGTGCATTATTACTAAGTGCCTTTCTTATTATTTATACAACTATTATAGCGCAAATTGACTCAGAGGCTTGCTTATTATTTATACAACTATTACAGCGCAATTTTGCTCACTGCCTTCTTTATTACTTACCCAACTATTATAGTGCATTATTGCTCAGTGCCTTCCTTATTACTTATACAACTATTATAGTTCATTTTGCTCAGTTCCTTGCTTATTATTTATACAACCATTATAGCGCAACTTTGCTCAGTGTATTCCTTATTATTTATACATCTATTATAGCGCAATTTCGCTCAGTACCTTGCTTATTATTTATACAACTATTATAGCGCATTCTTTCTTAGTGCCTTCCTTGTTACTTATACAACTATTATAGTGCATTTTTGCTCAGTTCCGTGCTTATGATTTATACATCCATTATACCGTTATTTGCTCAATGCTTTCCTTATTATTGATAGAACTATTATAGTGCATTTTTGCACAGTGCGTTTTATATTATTTAAACAACTATTAGAGCGCAATTTTGCTCAGTCCCTTCCTTATTACTTACACAACTATTAAAATGCCTTATTACCAAATAGCTTTCTTGTTATTTATACAACTATTATAGTGCATTTTTGCTCAGTGCTTTGCTTATTATCTATACAACTATTACAGCGCAATTTTGCTCAGTGCCTTATATATTACTTACACAACTATTATAGTTCATTATTACTAAGTGCTTTTCTTATTATTTATACAACTATTACAGTGCATTTTTGCTCAGTGCCTTGCTTATAATATATACATTTATTATAGAAAATTTTGCTCCGTGCTTTCTTTATTACTTACAAAACTATTATAGTGCATTATTGCTCGGTGCCTTTCTTATTATTTATACATCCATTATAGCGCTATTTCGCTCAGTGCTTCGCTTATTATTTATAGAACTATTATAGCGCATTTCTGCTCACCGCCTTGCTAATTATCTATACAACTATTACAGCACAATTTTGCTCAGTGCCTTATATATTACTTACACAAATATTATAGTGCATTATTACTAAGTGCCTTTCTTATTATTTATACAAATATTACAATGCATTTTTGCTCAGTGCCTTTATTATTATTTATACAACTATAATAGCGCAATTTTGCCCAGTGCCCTCCTTATTACCTATACAATTATTATAGAGAATTTTGCTCAGGGACTTCTTTATTACTTACACAAATATTGTAGTGCATTATTGCTCAGTGCTTTTCTTATTATTTATACCACTATTATAGAGCAATTTTGCTCATTGCTTTACTTATTATTTATACAACTATTACAGTGCATCTTTGCTCAGTTCCTTCTTTATTATTTATACAACTATTGTAGCGCAATTTTGCTCCTTGCCTTTCTTATTACTTATAGAACACTTAAAGTGCATTTTTGCTCAGTCCTTGCTTATTACTTATAAAAATACTATAGTGTATTTTTCCCAGTGCCTTTCTTAATACTTATAGAACTGTTATAGTGCATTTTTGCTCAGTGCCTTGCTCATTATTTATACAAATATTACAGCGGAATTTTGCTTAGTGCCCTAATCTTAATAATAGAATTATTATAGAGAATTTTGCTCAGTGTCTTCTTTATTACTTACACAATTATTATAGTGCATTATTGCTCAGCGCCTTCTTTATTGCTTACTCAACTATTATAGTGTATTATTCCTCAGTGCGTCGCTTATTATTTATACAAATATTATAGCGCAATTTTGCTCGGTGCCTTTTTATTACTTATAAAAATATTATAGTGCATTTTTCTCAGTGCCTTTCCTAATACTTATAGAACTGTTATAGTGCATTTTTGCTTAGTGCCTTGCATATTACTTATACAACTATTATAGTGCAATTTTGCTTAGTGCCTTCCTTATTACTTACACAACTATTATAGTGCATTATTACTAAGTGTCTTTCTTATTATTTTTACAATTATTACAGTGCATTTTTGCTCATTGTCTTGCTTATTATTTATACAATCATTATAGCGCAATTTGTCTCAGTGCCGTCCTTATTACTTATACAATTATTATAGAGAATTTTGCTCTTTGCCTTCTTTATGACTTACACAACTATTGTAGTGCATTATTACTAAGTGCCTTTCTTATTATCTATACAACTATTACAGTGCATTTTTGCTCAGTGTCTTGCTTATTATTTATACAAATATTATAGCGCAATTTTGCTCAGTGCCCTCCTTATTACTTATACAAT
>JAGDQP010013761.1:0-13047 GCA_022664845.1 Lepisma saccharinum
AGAGTCAAGTTGAACAGGCAAAATATTATAGTCTAATGATAGATGAATCAAAGGACATAAGTAAAGTGGAAGAGCTCTCAGTTGTTGTACGATATTACTTTGAAGGGACAGTGCATGAGAGATTCATTGGTTTTCATCCTGCTGAAAATTTAGATTCCGAGTCATTGTATCGGTATGTAAAAGAAACTCTGTGCAGTTGTGGTATTCTTCTAGAAAACTGTGTTTGTCAAACATACGATGGAGCCAACGTCTTGAGTGGGCAATCTCTTGGAGTCCAAGCACTAATTAAGCAAGAAGTGCCTCAAGTCATTTATATCCATTGTATGAACCATAGATTAAACCTTGTTATTGTGGATGTGTGTAAAGGGATAACTTACTGCAGAAACTTTTTCGACCTCTTAGAATCTCTGTATGTGTTTCTTAGTGGATCAGTGCCACATGCAAAATTTACTAGGATGCAAGGAAAGTTAGGAATGCAGCAAATTGTTGAGTTTCAGAGACTAAGTGATATATGATGGGCTTGTCAGGTAGGATTAAATGTTATTAAATTAAGTTTCCAGTAGTTTTGTAGTGTAGTAGTTACCGTTCTTCTGCGCTCTGTTTCATAGGCGCGTAAGACATGTAAAATGTGAGGGGGCAAAATCGGCCAATAAGGGCAAGGCTAATTATTAATAATAATAATAAATTAATATCATGGTTTATTATTATTATTATTGTATAAATTATTTGGCTCTTCGGATAAGCATTGTTTTAAAATCTTTCTTTGTATTTGTGGACTGCATCAGTCATGGTTGCTGTTCGCCTCGATCTTGAAGAGAAATTAACAACAAACCCTTGCAATTTTCAAATGTCTCCTTTGCGTTGTAGTGATTAGCTATCGAATTCGAATTGCATGTAATCTCATGAGTATAAATGCAGGGTGTTATGTTAATGCGTAAAAAGAATTAAGGGTAAATACCTGATATCAAATTTAAAAAAAACTGTTGAACCTTGGTCTAAAGTCCATAATTTCTCAGGTGTAGGCTGCTGAAAGCGTGAGAAAATGAATTTCAGACGACTATATTTCAAACAATAACACTATCCAAAGTAGAGAATGCGACTTAACAAATCACTTAGGAAGTCATACCTATTCTATTTAAAAATGCACGTTTCAAAACTGTGCAATGCAAGGGATTCTAGAAAGGGATGATAAACCGACCATGAAGTTAATTGTCGATTTGCCAAGCCCTTTCAGGATTTACGTGCGCAGCATCGCAAATGAAACATGCAATTTTAAATAGAGCTGGTATGACTTACTTGATTTATGAAGCCGCATTCTCTACGTTGGACAGTGTTCGAAATATAGGTCTTTGAAATTCATTTTCCTACGCATTCAGCAGCCTATATATCTCCGAAACTACGAGCTTTTGGCAAAAAGTTCAAGTGGGCTTTTTTTTTCTTATTTTGACATCATGTATCTACCCTTAATTTTTTTGTACACATTAATCTAACACACTGTATAGTTGAGACACATATATTAATAGGTCCACTTGTTCGAAATAATGAGATCATTTGAGTGACAAATTTTATCTGTGTAAGTAATAATTTGGAAACTACAGTTCCTACATTTATATAATGAATTTAAGAAAAATGCTTTGTTCCTCGACGTATAAAAACAACTTAGCTACACGTTGGCCACAGCCATTCACATCAATAAATAGAATGTACTGTGTTTCTCACATTGAAACTCAACCGTACTTGAACAAATACATTGTTTTTTGTTTGTTTTTTTCCTTTCTTTCTTAAGACGCGGTGGGAGGTTTTGGAACGCAAAAAATTGCAATTTTTCTTTTTCTATTTCCTCATAAACAAAAAGAGATAATAAAATGTAACTTACCATGAAAATAGATAATGTTATTCTACACCAAAAAAGTTACTTAAGAATAACCTTCAGTGTTGCCATTCGTAGAAATTTCATTGTTGCCAGAATAAGGTTTTTCAAAGATATCTGGATTAAGGTAGCGAATAGAAAAATGAAGCCAACGACATTTCGTGACAGATTATATTATCTGTCTAATGTGTTTTCTACTTTTCAAATAATACTCTCATTTCGTTTGTAATACAATATTTTTGACACAAAGATATTAAAACTAAATAAAAGTATTTGATATTTAAAATTATTTGAATGTTTTCAATTAATCAAATGTAAAAATTTTTACTCGGAATAGTTTATTCTTCTACCTTAGTGTTATTTATGTACATTAAAGAGCCCCATTTGAAGTGCAGTTACTGCTTTGGACCAGTGTGCGAAATAATGGGAACTTTACAGAGGGATAAAATGGAGAGGGTGGAAACGTCCACATTACCATGAAAATAAACAGATTCGAAATAATGTTTCTCTTATTGGCCTTCCAGTGTCCCCAGTAGATGAGTTATTACGCTCGTCTCGTCGCCTTGTAATCAACGGGTCCCGGGTTCGATTCCCGGTGGGGACACAAGTGATTCGGATCCCACTGTAGATCCCGTCCTTAGGAAGGTATCATCATTCCATGGAAGGCAATGACAAACCACCATGAGTTCACCTTGCCTAGAGACCTACGGTTCAAAGACCTGCCTTCGGGCAGAACACTACATCATCATATTGACCTTCCACCAATCCGTTATCGCGTACTATGAATATAGCTGAGGTATCGTCAGTGATACGGCACAGAAAGTGGCTGCCTCTTATGTACTATCTTCTTATGGCATTAAGTATCTTCTGAACCACTAACGATTTTTTTTACCCGTTTATCTTAGGTTGCAGCTTGTGTGGCTATGAAGAGAACGTGGTGAGAGTCAATCTCACAACACTTGCTGAGATAAGCAATGAAAATCGCAGTCGCTCTTCTGAAGCAAGACGTCTATTGAGTGAAGTGAATTTTCAGTTTGTGTTCCAACTCAGCTTGTTCACACTTTTTCTTGGAAAGTTGAAAAGAATGTCAGATTATCTACAAAATAATGTTACGGACATTAAGACCAAAAAGAGAAATAGACTTGCCACAGACACATTAGCAGCCATTGTTCGAGTTAAGTTAGGCATGAAAAATCAGGGGACAAATTGTTATAATTACAATATTCCAAAACAAGTGTATAGTCTATTCAATGCAAAAGATATCTACGGTTCATCTTCAGCAGCTGAACGTCCAACTACTAGTTCAACGTGTTCAGTGTATGTGGAAACTGGAAACAGTAGTGACGAAGACTCGATTTGAAAACTCTTTTTTTCTTCTTATTTTTTTGCTAATGACATTGCTTGTAACACAATGTACATACGTATTTGTAGCCTCTTATAGTGACTATAATGAAAAATTCCTACATGATCCGCTGCCTACCAACCAGGTGTTTTGGAATAGTTGTGACGTTTCACCCTGGATGGATCATTATCGAGGTAAGCAGACTCATTTTTCACACGTTATTTCTTTAAAAGCCTACTTTCATCATTTTTTTTAATGTAGGGAAATTTTTGCTTTCTCCGTAGGGATATTTTCTCCTTCTTGTCTGGCAACACTGGCTTTGAGAGTTCTCTGCGCTTCCATTAATCCACGTGCGAGTTTGCCTTTGAAATTTGGATTTAACCAGAAACTTAAACGAAGTTCGACAAAAAGGAAAGACTTCTTACTTGCTTTATCGACAACTCATTGAAATTAGGTAATTAAGTTATACATGATAGAAAAAGCAAGGTAATATGTTTGTAAGCCACATTGACATTGCGTATTTTTCTTGTAGTGTAATGGCCACTGTGGCAGGCAGGTTTGCCGTTGCCACATGTCCTGATAAATCGGGACGCAGAGTTGAAGTACAGTGAATATTTAGCTAATACTGAAGTTTAACTACTTGTACCATAGTTTTTGGAAACAACTCAAAACGCTCTTATTTAAGTAGTATGTTTGTGTTACTGTTTCTAACCGAACCGAACCTAACCTAAAGTCGGTAACGCATAGGGTCATCTACACCCTTTCCCCATAAAAGCTACTAAACGGCGTGGGAACAAAAGCTTGGCTTAATGTGGAATTAAAGCTGGGCTGGTAAAATGGACAAAACCCATATTTAAGACGCGAAAGTAGTTTGTCCGTAGTACGCAATGAATTTCAAATTAGGGGTTAACTTCCAAAGTTGGTCGGCCGTTTCTAGTAAAATTTACAGGGAAGAAATGGATAATTTGTTCATTTGTATGGCTAATAATATAAATCGAACGAAACTTGAGTTTATTTTATTGTATAATCGGTGATAAATATATTGGGGAAGCGGAGGGAACTACTTGGCGGAAGGTTACCACATGACTGGATTGTGGGAAAGTTACGAGCATTTATATTGTGAACATTGGTACAGGTGAAAAGAACTGTGACATATATGAGAACAAAGTGTAAAGATACATGACCACACCAAACCTTACCTAACCTCCACGTTCCCATGGCCACTAATTTATGATGATGTACGAAAAATGCAATTATTAATAATAAATGTGAACAACAGAAAATCAGGGAACTGGACGTAAAGATCGATGATTTTTTAATTTTCGTAGCTTTCATCAGGTTTTTAGTCGTAAACCACACGGCCGACCAACTTTGGAAGTAATGCCCAAATTAGGGTCGTGTGCAGTTATACTTTTACGTCGCCAGAGAACCACTTGATATTTTTCGATCGGATTTTCACTGTTCCTTTCTATTTTACTTCCGAAAGCTAAATTTCTGCGCGCATCGCGGCTTGAACATCCCATTCCGGTACTTTAACACTATATGCACTTCGGGCCATATACGCATGTTTTCAGGATTTTCCCTTATTTACAATGCTTTGGATATACTTATAGACACTTAAAACATCTGCACTTATCTTAATAAAAGTAGTGATCAATGGCATTCGGAGGTTAGGTAAGGTCAGGTGCGGTGTTTTTTTTTTATTGCACACGCGACTCCAGGAGGTTACCACTGTTTATCGCCGAACACTGCACACTGAAGCGGGTAAGAAATCATTGTGTT
Source organism: Lepisma saccharinum (assembly GCA_022664845.1). Classification (NCBI taxonomy): domain Eukaryota; kingdom Metazoa; phylum Arthropoda; class Insecta; order Zygentoma; family Lepismatidae; genus Lepisma; species Lepisma saccharinum. The sequence continues at coordinate 4,995 of JAGDQP010013761.1, forward strand.
TTACACGCATTAGAAAATTTAATAAAAGTAGTGACCAAGGGCACTCGGAGGTTAGTTAAGGTCAGGTGCGGTTTTTTTTAATTGCACACGCGAGATTACCACTGTTTCCCGCTAATTTGTAACCGCAAGGGAGTCGTACTCATGGCACTGCGATCGGTTTTCATATCGTCTTTTCCTTTCCTTGTCCTTTTAAACGGGTAAGAAACCTTCGTTATTTACAGTAATTAGGCACATTAGACAAGCAGCGCGGCGCCAATTTTACATAAGACACCTTCGTTTACTTACCCACGAACTCCATTTCTCCTGTAAATTTTCCATTTTTTGGCAACGTAAAACTATAACAGCACCCGTTTGGTATCGGTTTCTATCCACTGTAGAGTTTTGAAAACAAATTTCTAAAGAGTGGGTCGGACAAATCGTTTCGATGCTCAGAGGCAGGATGCATTCTCACTGTTTTTGTGAGACTCAGTTATTCAGTAAAGAAAAAGAATTATATGAGCCAGTCATGAACTTTGGACTTCGGCCGTCATGAATTGTCTCTTTGTACCTAGTTAAAATCCACACCCATGGCCCATCCGGGACTCGAACCCGGAACCTTCGAGCTGTTGGCCTACCACCGTAGACCGCACGGCGTCCCGGCTATGTCAGTTATTCAGTGTTGAACACACACTTAATATCCACTTTCTACATCGTTAGTAGGAAGAGAAAGCGCAGTTATGTATCAATGAAGCTTTTAAAATTAACATACAGGTGTTAAATATAGGTAAATGCACACACATTGAAAGAGGAAACATTCATAATCACAGTAGAAAAAAAAATTGAGTATTTGTAGAATATTATGGCAGTTCTTGTGTGGCTGGATTACTGGTGCAGAAGTTTAATGTGAAGCCAGCACGTGGCCATTATCACTGTTAACTGGAATTAATGTTAATGTATGGCACCGTTTTCCGGCCACTGGGAGAGGTATTGCAGAATAGGTTGAAGGTGACCAATTTTCAATCATTCTCTCAACTTTAATAATTATGTGATAATGGTGATGGACGTTGTGCCCGAAGGCAGGTCCTGACATGAAGGTTCCTGGCACTTGAATGGATGATGGATTCCCATTGCTTTCCATTGGATTGATATGTATTAAGGATGGGATCTACAGTTTAACGTGGGCTCGGAAACTTCTGTCTCCACCAGGAATCGAACCCGAGACCCATGCGAGTCTTGCCACTCATTTTTGTTTTAAACAAGGTGCCTATTATTTTCGTGTTTTTTTTTTTTGTTTGCTTATGCCAAAAGTTACAAGCGAAGTTTTCTTTGTCGGCAGAGCACTAATTAACAAACATCCTTTTATTTTCCATGCCTAGAACGCTATATTATCTGTGATATAATTTTTTGTTATAGTTTTTACCTTTATTTATATATCTTTTCAGTAAAACTGACAAGTGTGGCCGGATACTGGTACTTAGCAGCCACTTACTGGAAACTGGTATTTTTTCCTAGCTGATCCGTTTCGTTTTTCTTACATGTTACAAATAAATGTTTCTTCATTTTATACGGCGTTAATGCACGACTTAAACTCCAAGCTATCCATTGACTCAAAATATATTAGCTTTTTATATATATATTGTGCGGAGTTTCATATCAAGGTCAGAATTTTTCTTAAGTGACCGGAAACTGGTGCAGTAACTCGACGTGATTTTCATTGGGGTGCAGTTCAGAAGGTGGTGGTGGTAGCGATCACGGTATCTCTTTGGCAGACGGTTCAATGGGAAGGTTCTAGATCGCAGGTCCCCTTGTGATAATATTAAATATAGAGAATAATCTTAACTGATTTTGGTGAATTTCACTTCTTACAGATGCGTTTACTTAGTTTTGTCGATATTTATGATTATTAATGTTAATAGATGTATCATTTTAAATTGCGTTTATGCAACACCAAGATTAGGCTCTCTGTGTTAACAAGCTTTGTTTACATTTTACCTCCCAGGTAGTCAAAAGTGTCATTATACCTATCACTTTAATACTTGAATTGCATATTAAAATATTAAAGAAAGAAATTAACTATAAAAAATTATCTCTATTATTATTATTATTTTGTAGTTATGTATAGCATTTTGACACATTGTTTATAGATTTAATGGAAGTTGCAATTTTTTTTGTTTGCTACTTTTGACATGTAGTATTGCCATATTGGTGTAGATGCCATGAAGAACGCTAGGATTCGTAGAATAAGGTTCCGATGTTTTTCTGTTTAAATAAGTTTTTTTTTTTTTAATGTTTTTTGTTTGGTAGCAACTTTGATTATTTGATTTATATTTTAATGTTTTAATTTAGATTATGTAGATTTGTTATGTGTAAGTTGTAGCTACTGTTTTATACCACGTGTGTTTTCGTACGGTTTCATAGTGGTCCGAACTTTTATAATTTTCTTTTTATTATTATTATTATTATTTTTTTGGTAATAAATGCAGATTGGAATGTGTTTTAATTTATATTACGTATATTTGTTATGTGTAAGTTATAATCATGGGCGAATTTATGAGGGTTGGGACCCCCCCCCCCATTCATTTCAGAATCATTTAAAAATGATTACCCCGGAATAGTTTCCGCTTTAAAGTAATTAACATTTCAGTCTCTCTCCTAAATCCGCTAATGGTTCTAATGCACAGTTTTATTTCCCGTTTATTTTGGTTAGGTGTTTTAGTGGTTGAAACTTTTTTATTTGGTTCTATCTTGTAATGTGTTTTAATTTATCTTACGTGGATTTGTTTTGCTATTTTGGTGTGTTCTTGTATTTTCCAAAGGGCCCTTGTTATAAAAGTGCTCTTTTTTAAATAATTTGTGACGGAAAATAATGTATTGCAGCTATAATATTGAATTAAGTTGTAGATGATGTTAGTTTTCTGCACTCATCCAGAGTGGGGGTGGCCAGATATCTAGAACCTTGCCGTTTCAACCTAGTATAACTTGATTATTAACTGTTTTCGCCAATTCCCGTGTTAGTTTGGTTATGATATATTAGGTTAGGTACTCTTTGTGATACTAGTGTCGGAGTGAGCAATAGTAAAATTAGTGTTCTTCACTATCAATAGTTAATATTGTATTCCACCTGTAAATTTTCTATTTCGTAGAACCGTCTGCTAAAGTGAAACCGCGATAACTATTACTGTGAAGTAGGAAATGAATTTTTTGGGTGAGATTGATGTGTATCGCATATAATTAAAAAAAAAAAAAAAAATACCGAACCTGCCTTTTTAACTAAACTCTCATCAAGCGCTCGAGATACTGTCCGTGTTTCTGTGGCAAAATACGTGTCATTCATAACACGAAGTGTCACAATTAGTATCCCTCCGCATGGCGCTATATTTCTACCTATTCCATCAAGTAAAGTGAGTAGAGTGACGGCACCAGTTCCTACTTTCCTGGTAGGTGAATATGCACAAAAATATAAAAAAGGAAAATATTTGAGTCAATACATAGCTTGGAGTGTAAGTCTTGTATTAACGCCGTGTAATAAGGAGCAGCATCTAATTTTCACCCGTAAGAAGAGCAAAACTGACCAGCTAGGAAAGAATACCGGCATCCGGCCATATTTGTCAGTTTTACTAAAAACATTAATAAAGTCTAACAAAAAATTATATATCGCAGATTATGTAGCGTTCTAGGCATGGAGAACTTAAGGATGTTTGTTAATTAGTGTTCTGAACGCAACTTTGCTCATAACTTTTTCCGTAAGCAAACCTAAATTCACAAACAATGCACTTTTCTATGTGGTTAAAACGAAAAGCTGCCTGATTTACTTACAGAAGGCAATACTGGGGCTAATTAAAGCCGGATTCTGCTTCACCTAAACATTTGCGTATTCTATATCTTATCAAATGAGTCTGATTTTGGCCAATGAGGATACACAGAATGAGAGTTGGCCTCAACTTAGCGCTGACTAGATGTTTAGCGGTCGATTCTAGAACTGATCCTTAATCATCAGATCTATTACCCGCACAAGATTCACACACAAAACAGTTTCCTTCGTCCGATCCAGAGGATATAAAATCCTAGATGGTTGCGAAAACTCCATTTTAAATAGAAGCCCATTCTCTAATCCAGACCTTTTTGGGAGGATGAGTGGTAAGACTCGTTGCCTTGCAATCAATGGATCCCTGGTTTGAGTCCCGATGGAGACAGAAGGTTCCGAAACCAAGTTGAACTGTGAGTCCCCTCCTCATTATATATTCATCCGATGGAAAGCAATGGGAATCCATCATCCGTTCACGTGCCCAGGTACCTTCGTGTCAGGGCCTGCCTTCGGGCACAACGCCCATCATCACATAAATACATAAAAGATGTTGAGATAATAGTTGAAAATTGAATATTGGTCACCTCATTCTCCGAATTTTTTCGGTTGCCGGAAACTGGTGCCATGCATTACCATTAATTCGACTTAAGTCATAATGGCCATGTACTGGCTCCATACCGAACTTTTGCCCAAGTAATCCAGCCACGCTAAAACTGCTATGATAATTCAACAAACATTTCAATTTGTTTCCTCTTTCAACGTGTGTACATTTATCAGTGGTTAATATGTTAATATTGAAAGCTTCATCGATACATAACTGCACTTCCTCTTTCTGTTAACGATGTAGATAACAACCTGCAATTAGAAAGCAACCTGCTTCTGAACATTTACTAGAAACATGAGTTGAGCCATCCACTCATCAGAAGCCGTATTTACTTACTTTTAAAAGTCTAGTGGACGGAAACTGGGTCTTGGTGGGAAACTGGTGCCACCATCCTATTTAACGAAATAATGAAATGTGAATTTTCTTAACACTCTTTGAATTGTTGGTTGTCGCTATATGTTTATGGAAATCCCTGTAACCGAATATAAATTTTAAAAAAGGATAAAATTCCATATCGGGGGACCAACATAAATTTATAAGATGTTTAAACACTTTTTTTTTTTTCATTATTTTCTTGGTTAGGTTAGTCTGGCCCCCCGATATGGAACTGGCTGGAATTGTTAGTTTTGAATAAAGCAACATGAATATAAACTCGAAGTCCGAGTGACCACCAGCTACGGAACCATCCAGCCTTTCATTGGTGTTTGGCGCTTTTTCGTTGTTTCTGGTGCATTGTCATGGATTTGAAATGATTGGTGAAACTCAGGAAATATGAACTTCGTGCTGTGAGTCAAAGTATACACCTGATGAGATGACAACTAGGCCATCCCCCCCTCCCCCCCCAAAAAGCAAGAGAATGATGGAATTTGTTCAGCTCCACATAGGCATCGAAATCCTGTTCAAGTCAATAACAGTAATTACTCTTGTCTTTTATTCTATACAATGCAGTTAAAATAACGTTATTTTCATGGCTTTTGGAGCAGAATCATGGATTTGAAGTTTTGAAATGCATTGTGTACTACAGAAATATTTGAAATAAAGACTAACTAGTTTCCCGTCTTAAACGTGGCTTTTATGCCCTTTACAAGCACGTCTTAAAATCCGCATTAGGTCATGATTTTTTTTATTTAGCACGCGTTTTAGCAGATCTGGCTATAGGAAGATAAAACGTAGCATTTTGAGTCGTTTCCAGTAATCTATGGCGCTGTAGTTATTTGTGGAAAATTTCATTTTTGAGTGTTGCATGTTTTGAAAATCCGCGATGGTTTTCTAGTGTTTCTTAACAGTTGTATAAAATAAACACGAACTCAAAATTAATTTTACATCTTATCATGGAGGTAAAACACTATTTGTCATAGCTTTGATTATAGAATTTTCCTAAGATCATCCCTACGAAACTGCCTTTTGTATTGACAGGGTGGAGGAGAATTTTTAAAATTTGGCTATAATAATGGCTCAATCAATAATAATAAGAAAATGTATAATTTATTTATCTACGTAGGTAGTAATTTTTAATTTTAAAAGAAGTCTAGGATGGCCCAAAGAACACATTTTAAAGTTTAAATACTATTTGTTTCTTTGCAGTACCCCCAGAGCTCTGAGACCCCCGGCAGAGACTCGATTTTCTTGAACAGAAAATTGGCAACCCTGGTGGTGGGAGTAGTGTCTAAGGACGATCCAGCAGAATCCTTGGTAAATACGGTTAAAATTTACTTTATCTACACCAGCTATTGAGTATTATGTACGCTTTATACTACTCATTCTGTTCGAAATAATTAACACAAGCACTTCTGAAAATACCAAGCGATATAATCAGGGATCCAAAATGTGTTCCGAACATCAATTTTTTATTTTATTAACTACGCACTGGAGTTGATCAACAGGTACAAACATGACGCAATGCATTGAAATAATGATGATGACTCTTCATGTTATAAATAACATGTATTTTGGCACAAAACAACGGATACTATCTCGACCGAGCGAAGACACGTTAGTCTTTTTTTATTATTATTATTCATTCATTCACTCAATATTTGTATATCTTGAACGCGGATTTAGGTAAATAGGTCCTTGGATCTTTGTTACAGTTTGCGTTTCAACACTTTACACACTTCAAAGATTGCAATTTTTTTTTTTTTTTTTTTTTTTTTAAGTAGATAAGGTACACTTAACCGTAATTGCTTATAAATAGAGCAAGGTGAAACAGTCCCACATTTTGCTGAGACAGGTAATAGACAAAAAAAATGTGTAGAAGTATGGTTTCCAACCAGTCGGAATTTCACCGGTAGGGCCGGAAATTTTGTTACCATTTTGCTTAAAGCTTGTGGCCGGTACGCGAATTTCGGATTTGTGTGGTAATGGGCAATTGGGGCGGGACCTACTTGAAGAACCAATAAGGTAACATTTTACAGTACCATAACAATGTCTAGAAGAATGTAAAATCCGTTGAACGTTTCTTTTAAGGAACCCAACACATTGTTCCCCAATAAAAGAATATATATAGTGGTACGGATGCAAAACTTGGTAGAAATAGCTAATCTGAAGTATTACCTAAGTTGCATGTACAATATATGTGATTAATTTCATACACTGTATTATTATCTAAGAGTAGAACCCTTACACAATGTACAGAAAAGTATATATTAGAAAATACAGTGGAGGCGTGAAATTGTGTGCAGAAGTCGGAGTTAAAGATTTCGCAGTTTTGGTTATAGTCCAATCGCTATGAAAGGTATATGTACATCTTTGATCTTGCACTTAATGAGAAATTTAGATGCCAAAATGCAAGGACCCAAATGATCACGGAAGACATGTCTTTTGCGGTGTTTCTGATAACTAAGTACTATGTCCCTTTTCAGTGTCAGATCCACAACTGTTCTTACTCGCAGCGTAGAGTGTAGAACCATAAAAATGAACAATGTATACGAAAATGTACAGTATCTATCCTTGAAAATTGAAATACCATACCGAAGCTTTTGTCTCAGGCAGAAGGCAATAAATAAGTTCAAATTAAGAATAGGAGCGTAGTATCATTGACAGCTATGCAAAAATAACACAAATCTAAATTTAAAAAGAAAGACTACGGAACTATTATCTAAACAAAATATGCAAAGTAATACACACATTTACTTTCAGTTTGTCACTAGGTGGCACAAGAAATGCGTACTTAGTAGTAAGCTGAACTGACATCTAAACCAAGCAATGTCTTTACATCGATATGGCAACGGAGAGCTCTTTAAAAAATAAGTGTGCTTGTGTTGCAGTTCATCTAGCCATTTATTTCTTACATCTTAAGTGTTTACTTATGCCTAGACACTCGAAACCATTTTTGCATATTTCACGCTCTTGTAAAATGTCATCTTATCGGTTTTTAAAATAGGTCCCACACACGGTTGCACATTGACACACGAATCCGAAATTCACGCTGGTACAGACCTCGTACCGGCCCTACACGTGACGGGTGTGTTGTTTAAGATAATTAGCGTGGACGAGAGTCAGATGTGGAATACGGGGTTTCCATGTCTTCCGAGCAGCGGATAGGTTTGATTTCCCTCTGCGTAGTTTGTATCCGTTCCTCCCCCCCCCCCCCTTTTTTTTTCGTTTAATTTTTAGGTCAATGTTGAACGCTGTTGTACAACTTATTGCCAGTGAGGGTGGAATCA